>CABHPH010127213.1:0-47945 GCA_902168325.1 Peromyscus nudipes
GAGGGAAAGAGAACTTGGGGGAGCGGGAGATCCCAACTGGATCAAGTACAGAGAGGAAACACAAGGAATGTTCATGATAAATGAAGACCACATGAGAATAGGAAGGAGCAAAGTGCTGGAGAGGCCCACAGAAATCCACAAAGATGTCCCCACAATAGACTGCTGGCAATAGTCGAGAAATAGCCCGATCTGACCTACCCTGGTGATAGGATGGCCAAACACCTTAATTGTCGTACTAGAAACCCCATCCAGTGACTGAGGGAACTAGATGCAGATATCCATGGTCAGGCCCTGGGTGGAGCTCCGGGAGTCCAATTGGTGAGAAGGAGGAGGGTTTATGTGGGCTAGAGTTGTTGGGACCAGGGATGGATGGAATACAGGGACTAGTGGCCAAACGAATGGAAACACATGAACTGTGAACCAATGGCTGAGGGGCCCCCAACTGGATCAGGCCCTCTGAATGGGTGAGACAGTTGATTGGCTTGATCTGTTTGGGAGGCATCCAGGCAGTTGGACCGGGTCCTGTGCTCAGTGCATGAATTGGCTGTTTGAAACCTGGGGCTTAGTAGAGACCCTTGGCTCAGCCTGGGAGGAGGGGACTTGACCTGCCTGGGCTGAGTCCACCAGGTTGATCTCAATCCTCGGGGGAGTCTTTGCCCTGGAGGAGATGGAAATGGGGGTGGGCCGGGGAGAGGGGTCGGGGTGGCAGGAGGGGTAACGGGGGGATCTGTGACTGACATGTAAAGTTGAATTCTATTGTAGAATAAAATAAAATAAATTCAAAAAAAAAGAAAGAAAGAAAGAAAAGAAGAGAAAAAAAACACAGATGACTAAATAAGCATATGAAATTTATTTCCATTGGGACATAAAGAACTGTCATTAAAATGAATTTAAATATCAAAAAAAAAGAATAGGGAGGTGAGAGGATCTGGGAGGAGATGAGAGGAGAACTGTGATCAGAATACATTGCATAAAAGTTTTATTTTCAATGAAAGAATAGTAATGTGCCTGTATTATCTCCTGTCTCATGGCTCAAATTCACTTTTTTGAAAAAATGTTTGATTATCCCAAATCAGTTTGTGGAGAGCAACCACTAGTTCATTGCTTGCCTGGCACTCTTAACATAATCCAAAGCATATAGCTGGAGGTAATAGGCCCTGGGTTAGAATGTACTGCTGAGATTCTGCTAAATGGAAAAGTATGCAAACTCCCTTTTAGGTCTTTATGTTTATAATCATAGTTCTGCTCATGGTTTAGGTCATAGGAGCTTCTTTCCTCATTCTAGAGAGTGATAGCAAATGCAGGGACTAACAACAGAGCCAACATGTTATGGACAGAGAACTGTGGAGTGCAAAGCATTAAAAGGAATCATGAATAGCATCTCCTCCAAGGGTTAGGGAACATCATGGAGGATGAGGTGGAAAGATCGTAAGAGCTAGAATATGGAGAGAAGTGCCGTGAAATACTGTCTTTGGGTGTGACAAGGCCATCACAACCATAAAGATTCAGAGGCTTTGGCTATCTGCACATGAGAAAGGCATGAGAACAGGAAGGGCAATGGTTGAAAGACAGAAAAGGTCAGCAAGAGTCTATGAGAAGGGTCATCAGGAGTGGATGAGAAGGGTCAGCAGGAGTGGATGAGAAGGGTCAGCAGGAGTGGATGAGAAGGGGGTCAAAAGGAGTGGTAGATAGAGAAAAGTGTGAAAAGGGGTAAAAATATAAAATAGGGGATAAAGAGATTTATCTCACCATGCTCTGTTTCTTTGTTCTGCTGAACATTTCCCTTGCTGCACACACATGAACTCTTTGACATGCTATCTGTATATTTCACCATGTTTGAGGATTTTGCCTGTTATCACCACAGAAATTAGATTTATTTGTGTAATATTTGTTTTTTGTATAAATGGTACTTGTTCTCATCTTACATTTATTTTTAATATAAATATTTACAAGTGACAAAACGAGCACATGTCTGTAGGGTAAGGGTGCTGTCTGTTGTTGAGGTATCTTCCCTGATCCCACAAACTATTAAATGCAATGTGGCTTTACCACCAATGTGACTCATTCAAAACTCTCTGCAGCACACATAAAGTAGAGCAGGTTCACACAAGTCTAGTCTTCTATTGTATATGAGGACACTTCTGTCTTTTTATGTCAAGCAATGAGCTACTCAATAAGGGACATGTACAGTTAAGTAAATGGTTTTCCTCATTGTCCACAAGAATCATGCATGAAATAAAGTACATTTTAATTACACATTTTTGTGAGCTAAAACTCTCCTCACACCAATCTTGGTTCAATGAAAATGTCTGTTTTCAAATGATAATAAATGAATGGATGGAAAATAAGAAATTATTTTGTCCTTTGCTGTAAGTGTAAGTTAATGTGGCAGACTCTTGATAGAGGTCCACCAAGGGCAAGACATTCCTGAAACAAGACTTAGTGACCGGAAGGTAATCATCAGGAAGAAGGACAATATGGTTCGCAGAGACCTGGGCACTGAGAGCTAGTGTTCGCTGCTCAGCAGGAGATCATCTGTCCATCTCCAAAAAGTGATGTGTGATGTTGGAACAGAACATGGTGAGTCCTTCACCTACAGAATATTTTATTTAGCAAACTGATGCCCAGCTTAACTCTGAACTTTTTCATATTCCAAGAGTTTATGACATGAGATGGTTCAAGGAATCAGGGATATGTGGACTGAAAATTTACCAACAACCTTCCTCAAATCCCCCCAGAATGTCTGAAGTTTTTCTAGATGAACAAAATGTAATGGGAGATGTGATGATGAAAGTTACAGATTAAGTAATTGAATCAGCTAGAAATATAAATGGATCAGATCTGTGCCTGATGTGCACAGTTCTCAGGGAAAGCAGAAAGACTGGAGACTTTGGATGACTCTCCAGGCAGCCAGCTGTCTCTGCCATTCTAGATTTTTGAAATTTGCTTAAAATGCTCTTCCTGTTTAATAGGTAATATTATATCCTTCTGAGGTCTTTGATGTAGTTTAAGACTAGATAGTTAGTTATAATTTTCCTTAGTTATGATAAAAGATAAATTAGGTATGAAACTTTAGACTCACAAATATAGGATAGACAATAAAATAATTTCTTCCATTTTGCCAATTACAAATAAACTAGATATTGTAACTGTAATTCTTTTTTTGCTTTAGTTTAAATTCTTTTTTGAATTTATTTTATTTTATTTTACAATATAATTCAACTTTACATATCAGTCATGGATTCCCCCATTCTCTCCCCATCTCCTCCAGGGCAAAGACTCCCCCGAGGATTGAGCACCCCATGGAACCTTCTCTAAAATCGACCACATACTTAGCCACAAAGCAAATCTCAACAGACACAAAACAATTGGAATAACCTCCTGTGTTCTATCAGACCACCAAGGTTTAAAGTTAGATTTCAACAACAACAAAAACTACAGAAAACCTACAATCTCATGGAAACTGAATAATGCTCAACTGAATCACCAATGGGTTAAGGAAGAAATAAAGAAAGAAATTAAAGACTTCCTAGAGATCAACGAAAATGAAGACACCACATACCCAAACCTATGGGACACTATGAAAGCAGTGCTAAGAGGGAAATTCATAGCACTAAATGCTCACATAAAGAAGTTGGAGAAATCTCACACTAGTGACTTAACTGCACATCTGAAAGCTCTAGAACAAGAAGAAGCAAAGTCTCCCAGGAGGAATAGACGCCAGGAAATCATCAAAGTGAGAGCTGAAATCAATAAAATAGAAACTAAGAGAACAATACAAAAAATCAGTGAAACAAAGAGTTGGTTCTTTGAGAAAATCAACAAGATAGACAAGCCCTTATCCAAACTAACCAAAAGACAGAGAGAGAGCATCCAAATTAACAAAATCAGAAATGAAAAGGGGGACATAACAACAGACATTGAGGAAATCCAGAGAATCATCAGGTCATACTTCAAAAAACTCTATTCCACAAAACTGGAAAATCTAAAAGAAATGGATAATTTTCTGGATAGGTACCACATACCTAAGTTAAATCAAGACCAGATAAACTATTTAAATTGTCCAATAACCCCTAACGAATTAGAAACAGTCATTAAAAGTCTCCCAACCAAAAAAAGCCCAGGACCAGATGGTTTCAGCACAGAATTCTACCAGATCTTCAAAGAAGAGTTAACACCAATACTCTCTAAATTGTTCCACACAGTAGAAACAGAAGGAACATTGCCAAACTCCTTCTATGAGGCTACAATTACCCTGATTCCTAAACCAAACAAGGATACAACAAAGAAAGAGAACTACAGACCGATCTCCCTCATGAACATTGATGCAAAAATACTCAATAAAATACTGGCAAACAGACTCCAAGAACACATCAAAACAATTATCCACCATGATCAAGTAACTGTAATTCTTGCTTGATAACTGTTCTATTATATGTAATTTTACGATGTTAAAGTTAAAATCTTCCTTTTTGATTAGACAGAAAAGGGGAAACGCTGTGGGATAATGCTTTTATACACTGGTTTATTAAAAGGCTGATTGGCCAGTAGCCAAGCAGGAAGTATAGGAGGCGAGCAGCCTAGAAGAATGCTGGGAAGAGGAAAGGAGTCAGGAGTAGCCAGCCAGACACAGAAAAGCAATATGACAAGGCAGAACTAAGAAAAGGTAACAAGCCACTTGGCTAAACTTAGATAAGAAATATGGGTTAATTTAAGTGTAAGAGCTAGTCCGTAATAAGCTTGAGGAAATGCCTGAGCAGTTATAATTAATATAAGCTTCTGAGTGATTATTTTATAAGCAGCTGAGGGACCATGCAGCTGGCAGGACACAGGAAAACTTACAGCTACATGTTATGGTGTATGGGTCACTGATTAAGGCCTCACTTCCCTGTGGTTACCCTAATCCCAAACACTGTCCTAATCAGAATACCACTGAGGCTTTGCTCTGAATCTCACAAGGGAGAAGCCTCACTGTCACCCTGGACCTTCCTAAGCATTAGATCCTGGCAACTTCACCAGACACATTTCTGCATTTAGAGGTGGTTCCTTGCACTTAGTTCATGTTAGACAGTAGTGCATATATTTTATATTGTGGCAAAATGGAACCCTGTTTTCCCAGATGTCACAGACCATATATGTAGAGAGCATTCTGAGAAATCATTAGATGGGGTGAAAGGTGAGAACCAAGAAGTCAGCACTCAATGATATCTGCACACATTTCTACAAAGTGTCTGTTCCCCAAGAATGCACTGCACCCCCTGCTGGTACTTAGTGCTCCTGCAAGGAGGTTTGTGTCTGGGTTCACAATGAAGATTGCTCATTGTGTATCTACTACAGTAATAAATGGCAGTGTCTTCGGCTCTTAAGCTGTTCATTTGCAGGTAGAGGCTGCTTTTGGAATCATCTCTTGAGATGGTGAATCTTCCTTTCACAGACTGTGCATAGTATGCTGCATAATTATTAACTTGGATCATAATTAGAGCAACCCACTCCAGCCCCTTCCCTGGAGCCTGGCGGATCCAGTTCATCCAGTAGTCACTGAAGGTGAATCCAGAGGTTGCACAGGAGAGTTTTAGGGAACTTTCAGGCTGCACCAAGTCTACCCCAGACTCCACCAGCTGCACCTCACACTGGACACCTGCAAACAGAAAATCTTGTCAGTAAAATGCCACAAATGTCCACTGTCCCTCACACTCATGTCCATTCATACACTGAGGATCTTTCCTTATCTCTAAGTTACCTTTTAAAAGGGCAATGAGGAAAACCCAGCTCAGTTTCAACTCCATGTTAGATGTTCTGAGCTCAGTAATGATTACAGAATGAGAGGACCTGTGAGTGCAGATCTGGGTGCCTCTGTCAGAGCTGTAGGGTCAGGGCTGGTTTTCACGAGCCGAGGGGAACATTATTTGCATGTCTTCCTGCTATAACATGAGCTCAGGGGTAGGAGCCTTAGAGGAGATGGAATAAGGGCCAAAGTCACATTTATAGCATCAAAGTATCACGTATCATTGTCTATCACTGTCACTAACAGAACATAGCTCAGTTGACAGAGTTCATCAACTGAAGTGTTTGTGTTCATCCCCAGCACTGCATGATGGGCAAGAGAGAGGAGCAGGAGAATCATAGGATCGAGTTCAGATTGGGCTGCATGAACTGCATCTCAAAAAAGAGAAGAGAGAAAGGAAGAAAGAAAAAAGAAGGAAGGAAAGAAGAAATGATACTTCTTAGTATGAATTCATAGTTATTAACAGTAAAAATATACCTTTCAGCCTCACTTTATTGTACTTTGTACATGTAAACTCCTCTGATGTCTTAGCCAAACTTATCAAATACATTCATAGGAAATTAAGAAAAGAAAAACTAAAATATGATAACTTAAGCAATGTTGTATAAGGATTTGTCTATAATGAATTCATAAAATTGAGTTGCAATATATGGATGAAGCAGTACCAGCTCAGTGGTACAGTACAGGACAGATAAAGCTCCATAACTGATCCTCAAAAATTAAAAGAACTGTTATATAAATATAAATACTATCTGAGTTTATTCTTTGGTCAATATTAAAAACACATTGAAGACCTGTATTTGCCATTTAGATCCTCCAGGCCTGACCTACTCCACCAGCCATGCAGGCCTCCTCCCGCCCATCCAAAAGGCACTGTCAGCTCTTCTGTGACTTCCCTAAGACACCAGGTAAGCTCATTTCTTTCCATGACACATTCTTCTGCTCTCCAGATCCTCAAGGAGTTGTCTTTCTCTCCCCAGGAGCTAGGTCACTGTGGTGATACTGTGTTCCTCAATATATTGTGCATTCTAATAAACTTATCTGGGGTCAGAACAGAACAGCCACTAGATAGACATAGAGGCCAGAAAATTGTGGCACACACACCTTTAATCCTAGCATTCCAGAGGCAGAAATCCTTCTGGATCTCTGTGAGTTCAAGGCCACAATGGAAACAGCCAGGCATGGTGATACATGCCTTTAATCCCAGGAAGTGATAGCAGAAAGGTAATAAGGCAGGAAAACCAGGAACTAGAGGCTGGTTAAGCTTTTAGGCTTTTGAGCAACAGTTCAGCTGAGATTCATTCTGGATGAGGACTGAGAGGCTTCCAGTCTGAGGAAACAGGATCAGCTGAGGAATTGGCAAGGTGAGGTAGCTGTGGCTTATTCTGCTTCTCTGATCTTCCAGCATTCACCCCAATACCTGGCTCTGAGTTTGTTTTTATTAATAAGACCACTTAAGATTCATGCTACAGGTCACTCTTACAGAAAAGTACCACATGCCCTTTAGAGACTTCCCCTCCCTGCACCACTAGGGAGTCCAGCCCCTTCTTCCCTACAGCCTACTCTCTTCCTGTGACATCCCTCCCCTTCACATCATGTTGTCCTTGCTCTTTCCCACATCTTAAGTGGCCTTGCTTCTCTCAACTGCTGAGGAGACATTGCTATTTCTTACCTAATAGGCCTCCCCCTCCTCAAGGTTCTTGCCTCCAAGTGCTGCCCAACTGCCTGGAATTACAGAATCGGAAAGGGTTCAATCTTAGGTGTCAGTCAGAATTACAATCAGATTGTTTGGTTACTCTGACAAAAGATACTGTGCATGCTACCAAAGGAGAAATGTAAATAGCTACCAACTACAACCCCTTTGACCTACAATGGTGACCTGCCTGCAAGACACAAATATATTTTCTAACTGTGTTCTAAAAACTTATCCTTATACCCTCATATAAAAGCTTCCACTTCCTCATCAAAGAAGCTTTTGTTTTTAATTGCAGATGGAGATTATTACAGAGATCCATTTCAGGTAAACATGCAGAGAACAAGTGACTCTAGGATCCCCAGCTACACTTGATACATCTTCAATGTAAACCCTACATCTAAGGCTCAGGGAAAATCCTGGAAGAGGGGACAGAAAGATTGTAAGATCTAAAGAACTTAGATGTGACTGTGAGATGGTATCTTCTAGACAGAACAGGGATACTGCAGCTATGAAAGATCAACAATATTGCTTCCTAAACTAGATGTCCATAATATAGGGGTGATGAATCAGTTTCCCCACTAAATAAAGAGTGTCAGGTAATCAATGACTGCTGAGAAAGGGAGAACCTGTTTTCTCCATGATCAAGCTCCTTAAAAGGTCAGCTAAAAACACATGTACATATACATAAAATTAATTGTGCTCAAAAGTTATACACCCCTGCACACAGACAGAAATACACACATGTAAAAGTATTAATTAAAGGTGAAGAAGTAATGAACTTGAGATGGAGTGAGGGATGGATATTGATGGGTACAGTACTCAGGTAAGATATTCTCAGAAAAACATCATTTTAATTAAATTTTTTACAAATCAATAGAGAAATCTCAGCTCAGACTCAATGCCATGTGCTCCATAGAAAACATCATAATACAATGTTGATAACTTTAGTAACAAAGGAGTAACAAAGTTTATGAATGTTGAATCCAGATATTAAACTGATGAAATTGGTTTCAAGAATGAAGCTTAGTGCTGATTCTTGCAAAACAATGGGTGTGTGATACCCAGTGTTGAAAAATAAAACTGCATTAATTCTATAGAGCATCATTTCTATGTGAATAATGTTTTACAATTTTGACCTAGTGTGTTTGTATTTAACATTTATCTGCTGTGGGCTGTGTTTCATGTAGCCCTCCTGTAATAAAGGACCCATGCCTGTGAATACCCAAAGACAGACAGAAATCTAGACCCTCCATTCTAGGGCCCCGCTTTCATGTCCTTCCATCTCTCCTTTCCTGCCTCTTCCCCAGGACATGTCACTCTATACTGATTTGGGGTGAGACTCAGAATGAAGAGCCATGACACTGCCTCCCATGAGAAAAGATTATTAGGTCCTAGTTGTTAATTGAGGAATTCTTTCTTTTTTGAGATAAACTGTCTTCAGGGTAACTTAAGAGGGCCTTCAATTTGTATCAATTCTGTTTCTGTAGCATTCCCAGGAGAGTGACATAGATTTGAGGAACTAACTGCAGTGATCTCTGTCAGATCTTGTATCCTTCAAGGGAAGGGTTCTAGCTGACATAGGATAAGGTCTCCTGGAAGTGGAGAGGAGGCTGAGCAAAGAGGAGTTTTGTTTTCTGAATCCGTAATAATTTTCTTTCTCAGCAGTGTGTTCCTTTTTGTGAAGCTTGGAAAATACAGTGTCAGTAGGTATCACCTTGTAGTACAATAGTCAGAGACAGCTCAGGCAAAGACAAACCCTGTGAGGACTTTACTAGGCCAGATCCAGATGCTTGTAGTCCTTGACAGTCACCACACTGAGACTTATCAAGGATCCATGGGTGACAGACAGGAACCCTGAACTTGGGAAGCTGAAACAGAAAGAAAAGCACACCTGTCCCTGCCCTAGTTGCTCTGCCCTATGTAAGCAGAGACTTGTGCACTTACCTCTACTAAGAATGCATTTCCCCATCTTGAGAATAGAATAATATTTGAGTTTTGGGACCTCGGTACTTACAGGCAGAGATGCCAGAGCTCAGGTTCTCAGAGTCTTCCATGAGGTCTGCTAGAAATGTCTTGGTAAACTCACATAGAGTGTAAATCTATGATTGGATATCAATTGCCCTATGATACATAAAATTCGTTACTTAACATGAAATAATGCTACTGATTATCAGATCAATATTATCAGATCAACTGCCTCCTGATCAATCACTGCTTTCCAGTTGGAGGAAGACAGGAAGATGTTTTATGAAATTACTGGTATTTGAAACAGTGTTTAAAACTCAACATAGGTTTGTGTAATCTTTAGCATAGAATTAGCCTAGAGGAATCATGCCTGCCACAATATATTACCCAAATAGGTGCATACATGTCATAGAGGAGGAATGTCTGCTAGAGGAGCATGAAATGTTATTGTTCTGATGCTGTGGATATCACTCTGTATCAATAAAGCGCTGATTGGCCAATAGCCAGACAGGAAGTATAGGCGGGACTAAGAGAGAGGAGAATTGAGGAGGAAGGAAAGAAGCGGAGACTGGCTGGAGCCGCGGCCAGGACAAGGAAGATGTAAAGTACCGGTAAGCCACGAGCCATGTGGCAAAGTAGAGATTAATAGAAATGGGCTAAATATAAGAGTAAGAGCTAGACAATGATAGGCCTGAGCTAATGGCCAAGCAGTTTAAATAATGTAAGCGTCTATGTGTTTATTTTATAAATGGGCTCGGAGACTGGCGGGACTTGGGAGCTGGAGACTGGCGGGACTTGGGAGCTGGAGAAAAGCTTACCAGCTACATTCTGAGCTAAAGAGTCTTCTAATGGAATCAAACCCTTGAGAATGCCAAGTACCACAGGTCTCCATGCTGGGTGTTATTCATATGTTTATCCAAAACACTATGCTCACAGAAGTGTGACCACCAACTACCCAAAGGACTGTGAGAGATATTGCTGTATCAGTGTAGGTCCATGATCTGTAAAGACTTTAGAGAGTAGGAGAGTACTGAGACTGGGAAGGCAGGAAATATGAGACTAGAGAATACTGCATAATGCATAATTTCAGAACTATTGACAATTAACATGTACATATATTGTGTCAATAAATGAGTTCTGTGAAAAATGTTTTAATAGTACTTTTACCCAGCTTATAAGAATTATACTTTTGTGGTAATAAATTATGATAAAAATATTTCTGACACTCTAAGAGACTGACAGTTTTGCTGTACTATACAGCCAGAGTGAACAATATGCTTTGAAATTCTTCATACTGTGTTCATACTGTACACTCACACTATTAGTTTAACCTTCCTTTAAGAGAACATTGTCGTTTTGTCTTATTGACCGTGTGCTTCATCCAGTGACTGGTGGAAGCAGATGCAGAGATCCTTGGCCAAACCCCAGGTGGAGCTCCAGGAGTCCAACCAGTGAGAGAGAGGAGGGATTATATGAGCAAGAGATGTCGAGACCATGATTGGAAACAGCACAGGTACAAATAGCCAAACTAGCGGAAACACATGAACTGTGAACCAATAGCTGAGGAGCCCCCATGGAACTGGACCAAGCCCTCTGGATAAGTGAGACAGTTGATGAGCTTGAACTGTTTAGGAGCCCCCCAGGCAGTGGGACCAGAACCTGTCCTTGGTGCATTACCTGGCTTTTTGGAACCTAGGGCCTATGGTGAGACACTTTGCTCAGCCTTGGTGCAGGATGGAGGGGACTGGACCTGCCTCGACTGAATCTACCAGGCTGGGCTGAATCCCCAGGGGAGACCTTGCCTTGGAGGAGGTGGGAAGGGGAGGTGGATTGGGGGGAAAGGCTGGAAGGTGGGAGGAGGGAGGACAGGGGAATCTGTGGCTGATATGTAAAATTAAATTAATTATAAAATAAAAATATGTATTAAAAAAGAGAACACTGTAACACCAAACCTTATTCACCTATGATTTCCCACATAATCAGCTTTTACAAAATGAGATAATTCATAGTTCTAACCTTATTTTGTGTGATCTTCATGCACCTGACAGAAGACTAATTCACATGTGTTTATATGTGTGTTATGATAAATATTTGCTTAAAACACAAATTTAGGTTTCAATAAATTTTATAAAATATCCAGAATAGTTAAAAATAACATACAGATATTGTTTGAATAAGAAAAGATGTTTGTAGCACTGTTTTTTTTATTTGAGTGAGTGAGCTGGAATAAGTTATCAATCTCTAGTAAAACTCTGTTAAAGATTTCTGTCTAATATCCCTAATTCTTTTCTGATGTGATGCATTCTGTGCTGTTCAATAAATACAGAGTAAAGATCTTTGTTAATGACAGAGAAAGATAGAGACAAGGGGAGACAGAGACACAGAGAGAGACAGAGAGAGGCTCAGAGGGACAAAGATAGAGGTGCAGAGGAAGAGATGGAGATAGATACAGAGATTCAGATCCTACAACAGAGACAACAGAAGACAACACAGGAAGAATCAAGTGGGGAATTCAAATCTGTGCTTGTTCTTGGTTAAATGACATCATGGGGAAGTGCTTTTATTTCTTTCCTTAATATGTGGAAACAGTGTTGATGAATCAGAGTTTATTATGAATGTGTTCAAACCAACTAGAAAACTTATATAAATGAATTGGAGCCAGAGCATAATTAAGATAAAGTCATCAAGAATTGACCATGACTAAGAAACATCCATGTTATGACAACCATGAGACTCACTAAGAATCTTGAGGAAAGAATGGTGATAAGTTGTGCTGATCTATGGGACCAGTTATAATAAAACATTTATTCCTCGACTATCCACAGGGCCTAGTCCAGTACCGTGGGGGCTACACAGCTCTTGGTCCACAGCTCCTGCGTTTCCGCTAGTTTGGCTGGCCATCCAAAGTGGGAACAGTGGATAGGTTGGTGGGGGGAAGCTGGGAGGCGGGATGAGGGAGGAGAGGGGGAATCTATGGGTTAGTATGTAAAATGAGTAGAAAAATCTCAATAATTAAAAATAAACAAATAAATAAAAATTTAAAAAAAAAAGCTTTAATCCTATGGAACCAGTTTAGGCTAGCACTACATTCTCACCAAAGGAAAAGGAAGTCCCAGAAAAAAGATTTCTTACTAAATCTCTTGCATCTTCTCAGCATATACCCCTTCAGGATGTTAATGTATAAATAAATGACTCTTACCCACAAAAGGTCTTAAAAAAGTTTCTCAAGCAGGACAATTACTGACTGTGTTTCCAGTCATTAGAAAGGTATAAAGAATCCTGCCCATGAACACCCTCCCCCCTATTCTCCATATAGAAAGATCTCAAAAATTATGTTACAGAAAATTGGGTTGAGTGTCATTTCCCTACAGGAATAATAGACATTTTCACAAATATTTGTGAAATAATACCCTTAGCCTGACAAGCCCTTATACAAACAATTCTCACCACCCCTCACTTTAGTCCGTAGCTACATTAATGGATGGACAAATGTGTGTGCACTGCTGCTCATGACCAAAGTCAGGAACCAGGATAAACATTACTTATCATTCAGTTTATCAGACCAGGGAACTTCAAACTGTGGCCCAGCCTTCAAGTGATTCACAGCCAAAGCACCAAGCTGCTATAAATGTTTGGAATAAAGTTCCTGATATTAACACTCCCACAGGCATCTTTTCCACAATAGACAGAAATCTACAGAGCCCTTTATGACTTTGTCCATCATCTGCAACAAGCTATAGAGCAGAAGACAGATAATAAAGAAGCTGCTTCCACCTTGTCTTTTTCAACTACGTATTAAAATGCAAATTTTAACTGTAAAAATCTTTATTCTGAAGTTACTAATACTTCCACTACTATTGCTGATTTGATAAAGCTTGCCAAAATGATGGCACAGAGGAGCAGAAGTCTCAGATTCTGGCTGTGTCCTTGTGGCCTCCTATGTGTTTCAAATGTGGAGGGAAGAGGCCATTTACAAAAATAATACAAACTAAAACTTGATAATTATCATCAATATAGTAAACCTCCCTCTAAAATACCTGCAAATGTAAGATGCATTTTCACTGGTCCAGTCTATGTGGACAGTGGTGACAAGGAGAATCCAGTTTCAGGAAACAGGGGAATGAGCACCCAGGGCTGCTGATGACAGGATCAGGTCTCTACATTCCCAGCTTGGAATCCACTGCTCTTTCCCCAGTGCTGTGTGAGCAGGAGCCCAGCTTGTTGTCAAAGTAGCAGACTCCACACCCTGGGGACTCCACAATGTGACACTCAGCTCCATCCCTGTTCCTAAAACAATAAGAGATTCAATTACTACTGTCAAAAGCAGTTCATGATCAGATATCTCAATAAGTAAAGATATAAAATTGAATTTCATAGCAGAGATTAAAGCATCTACCCCAAAATCTATGGGGATCCCTTCCAACAAACTGCCTTTGCTTGATTTAGTCAAACAAAATTGGACTATGAAAGGGGCTTTGTTTGTGCACATTAAATCTATTAATTTCTCTTTTACTGACCTAACTCATATTATAGCTTATTCCCAGCCACTCCAGCTACAGTTCCAGTCCCTTAGATTTAAAAAATATTTGTATCATAATGTGTTGCCACAGCTTTTCCTGTTTTGCTTTATTAAAAATAATCATGTCAGTGGAAGTGGCCACTGGTAAACAGCTGGTCAAAGTATGGTGTACTGCTGTGGGATATCTTTCTGTATGCTGTGAATATGTGTGGCTCCCATTGTATAATAAATAAAGCTGCAATGTTCTATAGCAGAGCAGGATAAAGCTAGGCTGTACATTCAAAGTGAAGATGAGACAAAGAAGGGTAGAGTCCAGGGAGACACCAGCTGGCTGTCCAAGCAGCAACATGTAATGGGTGCGACACAGGTAAAGCCACCCTGAACATGTGGCGATACATAGATTAATAGAAATAGATTGATTTCAATTATAAGAACTACCTAAGGAGAAGCTTCAGCCTTAGGCCACTCAGTTTGTAATTAATATTAAGCCGCTAAGTGATTATTTTATAAGCAGCTGTGGGACTGCGGATGGGAAAAATCCATCTGGACCACAGGGCCAGGCAGGACCAAGAAACTGCCACCTACAGTATACTCTAACGGCCTCCTGAATCAGCATCATTTTATTCCCAACTGTCCTTTTGAAAAGCTGACAAAGACCCTATAAGATTGTGAAATAACAGACAAAGGCACACTCAGAATGATTATTTTTGAGCAAGTCTCCAGGCTAATCTTTTCCGTCATCTCAGTCCCAGGGCAGCTTCCTGCTCCCCCAGGGTTTCTGACACACTCAGGATGTGGTTGTAACACTGTGTCACTTGCACAGTAATAGACTGCAGAGTCCTCAGATGTCAGGCTTCTGAGCTCCATGTAGGCTGTGTTGGAGGATTTGTCTGCAGTCAGTGTGGCCTTGTCCTTGAACTTCTGATTGTGCTCAGTATTACCATTTGCAGGATCAATCCTTCCAATCCACTCCAGGCCCTGGCCAGGCCTCTGCTTCACCCAGTTCATATAGGTGTCAACGATGTTGAAGCCAGAAGCCTTGCAGGACAACTTCACTGAGGCTCCAGGTTTCCCCAGCTCAGGACCAGACTGCTGCAGCTGGACCTGGGAGTGGACACCTGTGGAGAGAAAGGCAGAGTGGACGTCATTGTCACCTCAGTCCATGTTCCTTGTTCAGGTTTGGAACTGGAAAGCCCCTTACCTGTAGTGACTGACAGGAGGAAGAGGATGATCCAGCTCCATCCCATGGTGAGGACCTGTGTGCTCAGTGACTGTGGAGAGGACACTGATCATATGTTGTTCTGGGATGTGGACATCTCTGTATTTACCACCAAAGACTCAAGTAATTTGCATATTCATGAGCAGGGTACTTCTTAGATAAGGACCTAGTCCAGCTGGAGAAGGAGGTAGAGAACACTTGGGTCAGGCAGCAGGATGCTGAGGGCCAAGTCCTAATCCTCTCTGAGGAAATGTATAATATATTCCTTCCCTGAGCCCTGTGAAGGTGCTGAGGAAATAGCATCAGGACCTAAGTTCTCAATAGGTTTCAGGCCTGAGGTAGATGCTCCACTTTGTGACAAGGTTATGAGATTAATTTGCAGATGGTGGTTGCAGAGATAAGAAATTTAAAAGCTCCTAAGTTTGAAATTACAGCCTCATTTCAGGTATATGCAATTAATGCCTTTCCAACAGATTATATACCAAAGAACTCTCCCAAATGACACAAAGTAAATATACTTAGAAATATTTGCACTACAATGAATATTGCAAAAACACCAAAATAACTACATTATGGAATTAACTGTGTGTCTGTCAATAGATGATTTCATCAAGAAGACATAGTCATATAAAAACAAACAAGTTTTTCATCTGCAAGCAATATGGAACTTCATAAGTTATAGGATGCAACTAGAGATAAACTTATTTAGACCATCTCAGAAACATAGACATTAGATGAGACTCTTATTAGTAGTTCTTAGATATTTCATACTTACATACAACTATGAATAGAAGTACATGATGAAGTATAAGCGAAATTGTCTAGTAGAATAAAGGTAAAGTAGGAGGGGAAGGAAAATGAAGGGTAGAGATTATGGCGGAAACACACAGTGTACAAAATACAGGTGTATGAAAATTCTAAACACATGTAAAATTGTTATTTTTTACATTTCATAATTTATATTCTTTGAAATTGTAATCCATGTATAAAATATAATATGATCTTATCTACAGCCATTATGCCCTGCTGGTTCCTCTTGGGACTTTCCAATAAGACTCTCTCCCAACTTCCTGACCGCTTTTATTCTATTAACTCATAATGCAGTGAATTCAATCAGTGCTATCTACATACACATAAATGGGTTCATTCTCTGGTACATAGGAAGCCTCCAGAAACCTTCCAAAGCAAATTGATTATATTTTCCTCATCAGTCATCAAATGCCAGTGGATCCTCAGCTTAGCATGGGTCCTCAGGAGTTTCTCTCCATCTCCATCTATGCAACAGTTTTAAAAGTTGTTATACTGTCTTTAGTGGTGAGAGCAGGGCACACATGCACCGAGGTGTTAGTGCGATCCTCAGAGGACAACTTATGGAATTCAATTCTTATATCCTATCACATGGGTCCGAGCAATCAAACTGATATTGCTAATCTTGCCAGTAGACACCTTTACCTGCTCAGCTACTTCCCAGACTCTCACAAACTAAAATGAACTCAATGGTATTTTATAGATGTTTTCTCTCATATCACAATGTGCACTTTTTGTCTCACTTGGCTTTTGCCTGTATATCACAGTCAGAGTTTTGTTTCTAGGATTTTTGTATATGCTTGTGTGTGCAAGTATTTATTGTTTTAGTTTTGTTTGGTTTTAATCTCTTTTTTAAAATTATTTTGTCTGGTTTTTTTTTTCTTACAGAGAGAAAGACAGACTGTGGAGTTGGGTTGGAGAGGATATAGGAAAGATTTGGGAGGAGTAGAATGAGAATTCATTGTATGAAGTTTTTGAAAAAATTGTAAAAAGTAAATGAAAACCGAATAAAATAAACAAGAAAATACGAACCTGTGAAGAATTTAACAAATAATCTTTACTGTGTTTGAGCATGGAGACATCACATGGCAATCACAGTAGGTGTAGGTCAGCTAGTAAGAAAGGAAACCGCAGAGGGTAAAGAGTCCCTTTCATACCACCTTCATCTCTCTACTGGGGATTCTTGGCTCCATTGTGCCCCCTGCTGGTCATGAGCTCCCCTGCAGGTTGGTCTGTCACGGCTTACACTGAAGTTGCACTGTTTCCCTTGAGCAGTAACAGATCCCTGAAACTTCAGTGCTCACTGAGCTCAGCTGCAGGGAGGAATGGCTCTTGTTTTTCTGGAGTTGCTGACTGGATGAATCAGAGATTGATTTTAAGTTGTCCCTATACTATCATCAATGCCCCTCTCAATGGCAGGCTCCTCCCTGGTGACAGTTGGATCCAGCTTTGGCAGTTCCCACTTGCTGTAAGGTGACAAAAGAGAGAACAAAGTCTTGACTATCTTCTTCAGACTTTACCTGGGGCAGAGCACCTGATGTCAGAGAACCATAATGAGTCTGAAGCTCAGATGAAGCCCCCCATGTATCTACATATGAATTCCCAAGACATTCAGATAAAGGGGTAGACAGAAAGAGGACAAACCACTGTAGTACTCACAGAAAAGTTAACAATTTCAAAAAAAACACTTGCATAATAAGGAAGTAGAAATGAATCAAATATGCACTGTGACTCAATCTGTTTTCCACACTGCCTTCACTTACATTTAAAGGAATAGGGGAAAGAGGAGATCTGCTTGACAAGGATCCTCTTGGGTGGAGGATATGTGTACTTACACAGCTTTATCTCTCCACATCTATCATTCCAAGTACAGAGTCCTCTTATTCTTAAACAGAGCATGTGTTAGTTAAGCTTTTCAGAAGCTGACCATTTTCATAGAAGAATGGTGGATTTGGGATATGCTCCCAGGAATGGGACAATCCAATAGCACTATGTAAGGATATGTGTGCATGTGTGTTTAAATATCTGAAGTATTGCTACAATACTAAAACAAAAATACATTACATAAATTCAGGCTATTCATGTATATTTGCTCTAATATCAGGTCATGAATCAGATGCACCTAATGTTGCAGGATAAAAGAAGCTGGGACCAGTCTGGTGCATGTCTTCTCTTCTGTCACTGGTCAGAATTGATATGGTGTCTTGTGGACTGTTGGTTCACAGGCAACACCCACTTCTCATTATAGAGGAACACTTATTCCTATAATTCAGGGTGCTGGATGGTTCTGTGTTGGCATTACAGAATCTCTGTTGGGCTGAGTAAGGTCTATAAAGCTGCATTTCAGTACCTGAGATTCGGATGTCTATCATAGGTTGCAAAGGACAGTAGTGCATGCTTACTTAAATAGCATAGAGCCATCCTCCTCTTCATCCAATCACAAAAGTCTGGGCTCTGTGAGAATATAGATAGATACTATGGGCTTATTCTCCTGAATTAATAATTATCATATGTGCAGGTCTGGTGCATTAATGTGAAAGTGAGCAGGAGTTTTCCTTGAGTACATCACACTTTTATTTCTATCTTTTTTTCCCATTCTCTCTTTGGTCTGTGGATTATTTTCCCTTCTCCTCTGGCTTGGCCCTGTTTTCATAATCATAAATGCCAGGAATTCCTTCTGTAATTGTGTTGTGTTTTACTTTTCTAAACATCACTTAAGGACCTGAGCACCACTTGCACAATTTCTGAGGCCCTCCACGGGGAGGATTGTGTCTGGACACAGGCTCATATCTCTTCACTCTGATTCTCCCACAGATTGATGCACTATGGTTTTCTCAGTGGTCAGATATCTAAGATGCAGGAAAATCCAGTTCAGAGATGTTTCTGGACATCTCTGGAGGGTCCACTCTGTAACTTACCTCTGCAGGAAGTTATAGACAAATTCTGAAGATGATTCCTCTGGGAAAACGTCATGAAGCAGCAGCACTAACTACTAAACAGTCTTGAGCAATGAACCGAGGATGACTGTGACAGCCATGTATCCCAAAGACTGGAGGAGAATGTCTCATGTCACTGTGTTCCTGTTCTGTAACAGGCTGTGATTACAGGGCAGGGTATGGAGACTGGGGAAGACTGTGAATGTGGAATCAGTGATCACTGCTTAGTTTCAAAACCTATTCCTAAATGCTCAGAAATATGAACTCATTTGATGAATAAATTTTGTTAATAAAAACTCAACAGCAACATTGGTCATCTAAGAATTTGACATTGATGTGAAATGTGATCAAACATTTCTACTCCAAAGTATTGACTCAGTTATGGTCGCCACATGCTCACATTTATATCTTCAAAAGAATGTATGGATCAAGTTCCCTAATTTGAAACTCCTGCTCTCTGATTCTTGCATGCAGTGTGGCTAGTAAAATTCTTCATGTAATAGAATTAATCCTTAGTCTGTTTTTCCTTTCCTCAGTACTTACCCACAAGTTTTGAGAAAGTCTTCAGGTTACTGTTTCCTGTCCATTCAACTCCAAGTAGCTTCCTGCTCCTTCAGGGTTTCTGACACACCTCAGATGTGTGCTTTGACAGTGATCTTTGCACAGTAATGGATGGCTGAGCTCCATGTACACTGTGTTGGACCTTGGGTCTGCACCTAGTGTGGCTCTGTCCTGAAACTTCTTCCCTTAGTTTCTCTGGCCAGTGATTGGGAGTATCCATTCAATCGTTTCAAGCTCAGGTCTAGGTTCTGCCTCACCCAATTCATATAGGACATAGGGAAGTTATCTGAGTCAAAGTCCTTACAGGAAAACTTTAATGAATCTCCAGAAATCCTCAGTCCATCTCCAGACTGCTGCAGCTGAACCTAGGAATGGACATCACATATAGAAAGGATGCCATGATCACTTCAGTCTCTGGCTACACATTAGCCCTTCTCCTGGAATGTACTTACTTATAACTGCTGCCACCAGGTAGAGAATGATCTACTTCAGTCCACAGTGAGAGTTTGTGTGTTCAGGGACTTTGGACAAATGAGGAATAATGTAGTACATTGCTTGTGTGGATGTACCTGTATTTTCAATCACAATCTCTGTTATGTATGTAAACATGAGGAATGGTATTTTTCAGATCAAGACCTTATCCTTTTTGAGACAGAACAGATAGAGTTATTATGTTAGTCAGTGGGAGGATGAGGTTCAAGGACTATACCTGTCTAGAGAAATGCATTCCCTGCCTAATCTTGGCAGCTGTGCAGATAGAGCTCTTTCATCCCAGTGAGAATCTAGTCACCACATTCTTGTTTATTAAAGTGGACCACACTTTAAGGATTCAAGGACCATCTAAACCTCCTTAGGGTCAATGATATTTGTGATGTCAAAAGTGGCATTGACCATCCTGCCCCCATTAGGGGCTTTGGAGGCTGCTGTTATTTTTCACACTAGTGATCAACAGGAATATGCACACCTTTTATATCAGCTGGAAACTCCTGAGACACTTTTCCCCAAAATATTGCTCAGGGTCCTGAAGATCAAATATCCTTCACCTTTACTGATAAGCCTTTCATGAACTAGTAACAGCAGCAGCAGGAATCCATTCTGGACCTTGGTGTGCTCACTATGGATTTTATTTAACAAATAACCTCTCCAGTGTTGTAGCATGGAGATCTCACATGTTAACAACAACATGGTCTTTGAATGTAATGAGACAGGCAATGAAGTCCACAGAGGCTGTTAAATCTTCAAAGCGTACAACATCATTACCTGTTTCTGCTGTCCTTTACTTCTTTGATACTTGATGGATCCACAGTGCCCCCTGCTGGTTCTGAGAATGAGCTTGTAAAATTCTCACACACAGGCCCCTCACTATGACTCTTGTTTCTCTTCTTTGTAATGTGCCTGGTGATGCTGAGTAGATATTTCATGGATAGGTGATGAGCTGTGCCTCAAAGTTTGTCTCCATGAACCACAGTCCTTTTCTAGGGGCTGTTAGATCTTGCTTTAGCAGTGACCACTGGTGATGAAGAGAGTTATCTGAGACAACACAAGTGATGGACAGGATTCACAATTGCTCTACAATGCAATTTCCCCCCTCCTGCAGATGCACTTGGGAAAAAACCTCACAAAGCCTGGAAGGAGAACAAATGTGTTAGTTACAGATCAGTTCTCATCTACAGAAAGTATTTCACATTTAAGAAGTGACCAGAATTTGTGGATTTTTGTGCTGTGATTCAATCTGTTTGCTAATTCAGCATTTATACCATGGATGTTCTGTTAAGTCATGTGTAAAGACTTAAAAGGGATTGTTTGTCCCTTTGCCATGCATCTTTCTGGATGGAAATACTGGCTGTGTTCTCAGGCAACATCTTTCTCTCTTTGGGTCTAGCCTCCCCAAGCTCAGCATCCTCCTATTCATCGAAAGTCAAGGCTAATGATTTTCAAAGACTTGGATGTACTTTCTATAGGCTTAGTGAATCACAGCTGTGGTGCTGAATAATTGACTATCAGCTCCAAGGAATTAGTGGAACCAATACCACTATACATATATATCTATATCTGTATATGTGTGTGTGTTTGTGTGTATGTCTTATGTGTTTGTTCATATGCATGCGCACACATGCTGGGTGATAATGCTCTTGTACACTGTAAAGATTTGTCACTCAAATTGGTTTAATAAAATGCTGATTGGCCAGTGGTCAGGCAGGAAGTATAGGCAAGGCGAGCAGACGAGAAGAATGCTGGGAAGAGGAAGGGCAGAGTCAGGAGTCACCAGCCTGACTCAGAGGAAGCAAGATGAGAATGCCAAACTGAGAAAAGGTAGCAAGTCACGTGGCTAAACAAAGATAAAAATTATGGGTTAAGTGTAAAAGCTAGTTTGTAATAAGCTTGAGCTAGTGGCCCAGCAGTTATAATTAATTAATATAAGCTTCTGTGTGATAATTTGGGAAGTGTCTGCTCTGAGTATTTGTAAGTTGTTGGTGTAACAGAAACTTCTGCCTACATTTGGTGCTCACTGTGGGGCATTGATCCACATAGACCTGATAAAGGATCTATCCTTGAAAAGGATTCTTAGTTCACAGAAATGGAGCCACATTGGGCTCTTGGTCTCACAGTCTCATGCCAGCAGCAGTACAGACATGTGTCTCCCAACAGCTGCCTGAGAGATGGCGCTGCGTGCCAGCTGCCATGAGCTAAGTGGTGTGACAGATTTCTGCACTCTCCTATAGGCCACAGTACAGAGAGGATTCTCCTAGCCACTGCCTGCAGGCCTGAGAGCATAGTCACAGGCTTAAAAACACAGGCATGCTCCTTATTACTGCTTCCCAGAACTGGGAAGGGAAGCATGACTTGTTGGTACCTCTGTCATGTAGAGAAGCTGAGCTGGGTGGCACCAGCAGCCAGGGGGCTGCCGCTTTGGTCCTAGCCTTGCTGAAGTTGAAAGCAATAGTCAGAAATTGATTACAGGTGCAAAATAAAATAGATTCAGATGGGAAAAAACCTCTAAATGGTTTACAGTGTGTAAAAATATACATAGGCTTGATAGAGGAAAAGAAGTACAGGTAGTTATGTAAAGAAATAAATAGTTTTAATAAATAAAAAATAAAGTCTTTAAAGAGGCAGTAAAAGTAATATAAAAGTTAAGCCATGTAAAGATGGAAAATACACAGAGAGTCTGGATACTGTGTGTTATTGGGTTATCTTGAATTGTACGACAACTGAGAAAGGAGAAATAGCTGCTAGGAGAGATTTGATTATAAATGTTGCTGAATTAATCCAACCTATATATTTTGAAAATGCCTTGACTTCAAAATTTAAGTCAAAAGATATATTACTTTGGAGAAAAGATTATGCTTTTATTTCCAGAGGAAATGAGAAGTTGTAAATTCATTCTATGTTAAGAAAAAACAAATTTGATTAAAGAGAAGCCCCTGAAAAATCTCCAATGGGAACAATGGCCCAGATGACCCTATGTTCCAGAGTGCCTCTGTTGTATTATCCTCTGAGTTGTGCATCCAGAAAGGCTTCAAGGCTGCTGGCTGAGATTATCCAGCCTCAGAGACCACCCCACTCAGGACTTGACCATAATCCTAAATTTTCTCAGGGTCCCAATAAGATTACCAGCACCCCCAATCATCAGGAAGTAACCTAAAAAACTATGCCCACATTTCCAAAAAAATTGATTATAAAAGTTTATCTTTGTTTAGGGGGTTGGTTACAAATTGTTATTGGTCATAGTCAATCTTTTTCTAAAAAGAAAAAAGGGGATATAATATAGAAATGTATATATAGAAATGTTAGGATAAAAGGGTAGATTATTAAATCTACTTTAATCCAAAATACAACTGTTAATCTTACATATTTTATATCAGTATGAATTTTAGCTTATTGACACAAATTTAAAGTTAATTTTGTTACATTGCATTATATTTGTTCTCTTGTCTAGGGTCTTAGGTTTATGCAATTCATTTAAAAATGTAATATGTAATTTAATATGGATTAATAGTCATCTATAATTCCAAATGTACAATCATGTTAGGTATGTTATCAAGGTATACAGAGATATATTTCAGATACATAGGCAATCTTCAAACACTTCAAAGATCTATAGAATATGGCATTTAAGATGATTTAATAACGTAAGATTTTTTATGACAATGACACATGTCTGCTCCTGGCAGCACCAATCTACTTCAGAAAAGATGATGGGCAAAAAGAAACTCCTTATGGTGTTTACTTTCTTTGTGGCAAGAGTAAGCCACTAGGCAAGAAAGTACCCTTGCCTCGACTGCTGTCAGTATGCTGTCCAAATGGACAAGCAGGACACATAAGAAAGAAATGCCAAAGTTTGCCAAGACAAGGTAGGAAGGCCCTTCAGAATCTCCTGCTTCATAGGAAAGTCTATCAGATATCCTAGGCCTGAAAGCAGAAGATGGAAACCCCAACATTGCAGAGGAACTTTGGGTGAATGTCCAGGCAGCCTGATGTCCCTGTCATTAGGTAACATAGTATACTTCCAGAGTCGGATAGAGTTGAAGACTAGGAAATTATAGTTTTCTTTAGTTATAATAAAAGATATTGGATACAAAAACTTTAGACTCACCAAGATAAAATAGATAATTAAATGTATTCTCTAATTTTGTCAAATGAAAATGGATTGGATATTGTTACTGTAATACTTAATAACATTAAGGTTAAAACCTTCTTTGAATAAGGGAATATAAATTGGAAAGGAAGAAGTCAAACTCATTATTTTCAGATTATATGAGACCCCAAAAATTCTACCAAGGAACTCCTAAAGCTGATAAACACCTTCAGTAATGTCACAGGATACAAGATTAACTCAAAAAAATCAGTAGCCTTCATATATACAAATAATAAATGGGCTGAGAAAGAAATTAGAGAAATATCACCCTTTTACAATAGGTACAAATAACATAAAATATCTTGGGGTAACTCTAAACAAACAAGTGAAAGATCGGTATGACAAAAACTTCAAGTCTTTTAAGAAAGAAATTGGAGAAGATATCAGAAAATGCAAAGATCTCCCATGTTCTTGGATAGGTAGGATCAACATAGTAAAAATGGCAATCTTACCAAAAGCAATCTACAGATTCAATTCAATCCCCATCAAAATTCCAATGCAAGTCTTCACAGACCTGCAAAGAACAATACTCAACTTCATATGGAAAAACAAAATCCCAGAATAGCCAAAACAGTCCTATACAATGAAGGCACTTTTGGAGGCATCACCATCCCTGACTTCAAGCTCTATTATCAATCTATAATATTAAAAACAGCTTGGTACTGGCATAAACACAGACACATTGATTAACAGAATCAAATCGAAGACCCTGACATTAATCCAAACACCTATGAACACCTAATTTTTGACAATGAAGCCAAAATTATACAATGGGGAAAAGAAAGCATCTTCAACAAATGGTGTTGGCATAACTGGATATGTACATGAAGAAGAATGCAAATAGATCCATATCTATTGCCATGCACAAAACTCAAGTCCAAATGGATCAAAGACCTCAGCATAAATCCAGTTACACTGAACTGCATAGAAGAGACAAAGGAAAGTAGCTTTGAATGCATTGGTACAGGAAACCACTTCCTAAATAAAACACCAATAACACAGACACTGAGAGCAAAAATTAATAAATGGTACATCCTGAAACTGAGAAGCTTCTGTAAGGTGAAGGACACTGTCATAAGACAAAACATCAGCCTACAGAATGGGAAAAGATCTTCACCATCCTACATCTAACAGAGGGTTGAATCTCCAAAACAAATAAAGAACTCAAGAAACTAGACATCAGAATATCAAATAATCCAATTTAAAAAATGGACTACAAAGCGAAACAGGGACTTCTCAACAGAATAATCTCAAATGACTGAAAGACATTTAAGGAAATGTTCAACATCCTTAGTTATCAGGGAAATGCAAATCAAAATGACTCTGAGATACCATCTGATGCATGTCAGAATGGCTAAGATCAAAAACACTGATGGCAGCTTATGTTGGAGAGGATGTGGAGAATGGGGGAACACTCCTCCACTGATGGTGGAAATGTAGTCTTGTACAGCCACTCTGGAAATCAGTATGGTGGTATCTCAGAAAACTTGGAATCAATCTACCTCAAGACCCAGCAATACCACTCTTGGGCATATACCCAAAAGATGCTCAACCACACCACAAGGACGTTTGCTCAACTATGTTCATAGCAGCATTATTTGTAGTATCCAGAACCTGGAAACAACCTACAATCCCTTTGACTAGATAAAGAATGGAAAAAGAAAATGTGGTACATTTACCCAATGGAGTATTATGCAGCGGTAAAAAAAAAAGACATCATTAAATTGGTAGGCAAATGGATGGAACTAGTGGAAAATCATCCTGTGTGAGGTAACCCAGACCCAGAAAGACAAACATGGTATGTACTCACTCATAAGGGAATGTTAGACCCAAAGCAAAGTATAACTAGGCTACAATCTACAACCCCAGAGAAGGTAGATAAAGAGGAGGACCCTAAGAGTGGCACACATGGATCACATAGGAAGGGGAAAGGGTTAAAGATCTCCTGGGTCATCTGGGGGGTAATAAAAGGGGGGTTGAGAGGTGGGAACATGAGGGCTCAAGATGGCCAAGTTTGGGGAGAGATGGGGAGGGAGAGCAACGAAAGAGATATCTTGACAGAGTGTATCACTAAGAGGATGGGGAGAAATCTGCAGCTAGGGAAAACCCCAGGAACTCACGAGATTGTCCCCAGCTAAGACTTACAACAATGGTGAAGAGGTGCTTGAACTAGCCTTCCCTTGCACTCAGATTGTTTTCTACCCTAATTGTCATCATAGAACCTTTATCCATTGACTGATGGAAGCAGATGCAGAGGCCCACAGGAAGCATTTGGCCAAGATCCTGGAGTTCATTTGAAGAGAGAGAGGAAGGATTATAGGGGCAAGGGAGGTCAGGATCATGATGGGAAAATCAACAGAGATAGCTGACCCAGGCTGGTGGGAGCTCAAGGACACTGGACTGGCTACTAGGGAGCCTACATGGGGTCACACTGGGCCTTCTGAATGTGGGTGAAAGCTCTGTGGCTTGATGTGCTTGTGGGTCCCCTGGCAATGGGACCAGGACTTATCCCAGGTAAATGAACTGGCTTTTTAGAGCCCATTCCCTATGGAGTGGTGCCTAACTCAGTCTTGATGCAGGTAAGAGGGGCTAGGTCTATCCCCAACATGGCATGACAGCCTGTGTTGACTACCCAAGGGAGGCCTTACTCCGTATGAAGAAGGGATAGGGGTCAGATAGGGAGAGGTGGGGGCAGTGGGAGAAGGGGAGGGAGGAGGAACAGGGGTTGGTA
This sequence comes from Peromyscus nudipes, assembly GCA_902168325.1. Lineage (NCBI taxonomy): Eukaryota > Metazoa > Chordata > Mammalia > Rodentia > Cricetidae > Peromyscus > Peromyscus nudipes. The sequence goes on from CABHPH010127213.1 coordinate 26,859, forward strand.
TATAAAAGGAAAGAAAAAAATTTAAACTAAAAAAAGGATAAAACTTTCCTTTTTAATTAAACAAAAAAGGGGAGATGCTCTGGGATAATGCTCTTATACACTGTAAAAATTTGTCACTTGATTGTTTTAATAAAACACTGATTGACCAGTAGCCAGGCAAGAAGTATAGGCTAGGTGAGCAGATTGGGAGGATGCCGGGAAGAGGAAAGGCAGAGGCAGGAGTCACCAGCCAGAAGCAGAGGAAGCAGGATGAGAATGTGGAACTGAGAAAAGGTACCAAGCAACATGGCTAAACATAGATAAGAATTATGGGTTAATTTAATTGTAAGAGATAGTTAGTAGTAAGCCTGAGCTAATGGCCTAGCAGTTATAATTAATATAAGCTTCTGTGTGGTAATTTGGGAAGTGGCTGCTGGGTACTTGAGAGTTGTTGCTAGAACAGAAACTTCTGCTTACACACATGTGACTTTTAGGCACAAATGTTAATCCTAAAATATGCTGCATATCTGGGTGTAGATGCATTTGTTGTGATGTAAGCTGCATGATCATGAGTCAAATGCATTTCACTCCCATACAACTTGGTAATATATTAAAAAGTTTCACAACTCATTCATCATAGGTATACTTTAAATTTATTTAAAAGGCTTACACTACAAAAACAACCTAACTGCTTATTAGCAATCATGTTACATACTGAAAGTTTTGCACAAATAATGACATCACTGTTTCCCCTTTTATAAACTATATTCCCTCAGATAACTGACCTGATATCTCACATACTGAGGAAGAGCTGCCAATCACAATATTCCACAAATTACAGTGTAGAAATGAAAGGAATTTGAATTTGGAAAGCAATGTTTCTATTTCAACATTTTAGAATTCTCTATAAGCAATGAAAATAATTTTGAGACAATTGCAAAGTAGACAAATAATTTGGGAGTCTAGGTTTTGTAATTCATTAAGAGGAGACCTTAACAAAAAGAAGTTTGTCTGGAGGCCGAAACAATACTTGCAAATTGGACATCAAAGTGATACACAGGCAATACATTGAGGCTATCTTGAGAGGATGAAAACTGTTTCAAAAGCTGGGCAAGGATCTTGACTTTAGATATGCAAAGCCATGATTTGCATATGATTTGACTGTAACTCCAAGTTTCTGTGAAGGAATGCTGTGTGGGGATTTTGGTTTTCACGTTGGCAGCAATGGGAGTTACTGTGATACCCAGAAGATAGTGGTGCTCAGAAAGAACTGGTACATTTCTTGTGGGATCCTGGTTAGGTCTCAGGTCTGACATGTTTCACAGAGCAAGCATGATGCCTTCCCTTCATTCCCACAGTGTAGCACTCCGTTATATACATACTTGTGCTGCGCCACCATGCACCATGATGCCTTCAACAGACCCAACACTTTCATAGGCTCTTGGACATCAAAAATATTGGTGATACATACTCATCTTTTGTCTATAAAGCGCAGTCTCAGCTATTTTTATCAAAAAGAAAACAGGTAAGCATACCAACTCTACACACAGAGGACTCATCAAGAGATTGTAGAGTGAGCCTTAAGTTTAGAGCAATGCAGAAGGGCAGATAAACATGATGCTTGCATCTACTTTGTATCTTAATTCTGGTCATGTGTATATGTGTGTCCTAGGGACAATAAACACAATAATATATTATTAACTATTAGCACACCTCCCCAGTATTTTAGGAAAATATCAAGAATCTGGCCTGTGAAAATGTATTTAGGTACACTTTATTTGCATGTTTGAAAATATCAAAGAAAAACATGTTATGTTATAAAAGTAATATATAATGAAAAATTGCTTTCATGAAAAGTATATTTAGTGACAAATTTCACTTTCAGATTATCTTGGTAAATTTTTTGCTTCTATTTTTTTTAAGAAAAATTTTTCATTCAGTTTACACACCAATCAAAGCCCCTCTTCCCTTCTCCCACTCCCCCAGCCTACCTGTCCCAGCCCACCATGGGGAGGCACATGAGAGAGAAGAGGGATTCTATGAGCAAGTGCATCAGTGCATCATGATGGGAAAACCTGCAGAGATGACCAAGCCAAACTAGCAGGAACTTATGAAAGTTGGATCAATGGCTGTGGAGCCTGCATGGGACTGGACTAGGCCCTCTGCATGGTGAGACAGTTATGTAGCTTGATCTGCTTGGGGAGCCCACTGATGGTAGGATCAGTATCCATCCCTGGTGCATGAGCGGGCTTTTTGGAGCCCAGTACCTATGATGAGACACCTCGTGCAGCCTTGAGCAGGAGGAAGGGCTTAGATTGCCTCTATCTTGGTAAACTTGATTGTCATTTTCTCTCTGGAAAATTGTGAAAAAAAATTTTACATACCAATAAAAGATCCCCCTCTTCCCTCCTCCCACCCCTTCAGTCTTCCCCTCCCAACCCACCCCCCCCATTCCCTCCTATAAGAAGGCAAAGCCTCCCATGGGGAGGTACACAGTAAAGAAAGTCCAAGCCCCTCCCCTTGCCTCAAGGCTGTGTGAGGTGTCCCATCATAGGTACTGGGCTCCAAAAACCCAGCTCATGCACCAGGGATGGATTCTGATCTTACTGCTGGGGGGGCCCCCAAGCAGATCAAGCTCCATAACTGTCTCACTATACAGAGGGCCTAGTCCAGTCTCATGCAGGCTCCACAGGTGTTGATCCAAATTTCATGAGTTCCCACTAGTTTGGTTTGGTCATCTCTGTAGGTTTCCCCATCATGATTCTGATGCCCTTGTTCATAGAATCCCTCTTCTCTTTCTTCAATGGAACTCTTGGACCTCAGCCTGGTATTAAGTTGTGGAAAGTTTTTAAAAGTACTCAATGGAATTTCCTTCTAAACTTTCCATTTGCCCTATTATTTTTTAAACATTTTTATTTTTATTTTTATTTACTTATTTAGAGTTTTTGAGACAGGGTTTTTCTGTGTTGCCTAATTGTTCTGGAACTCACTCTGTATATCAGCCTGGCTGTGAACTCAGAGATCTTTCTTGTCTGCTTCCAGAGTAGTGGGATTGAAGGCTTGTGCCACAACCACCTGGCTCACTTCCCCGATTATTAATGTTTCTGCTTACTTCTGACACTGAAAAAGAGATGGAATGGTTGCACACAGGTTCTGCTCAGGGAGTTTTTTAATACTAATTTTTGCTTATCCAAACAAAATGAATTTCATATAGTCATAGAGGTCTAGTGCATCACCCTTCTCTAGTTAATATTGTCACTGATTCTGTATTTACAACTGTTACCATCCCTATGATACAATACCCAAATTGATAACATTATCCAAAACTGGTTTTTTTTTAGGCTCATCAAATAATTTGTTTCATGTCTTCACAATTCTTCATCCTCCACATGTGTGCTTATTCAGGATTTCCTGGGACCTTGGAAAATATTTTAGTCTTCCATGTGTCTTTACTTACACCTGTCTAAAGGCTACTGACTGGCATGCTCTAACTCACAATCCTGATCCATTTCTGCACCAAAATTTCAACTAGCCAATTATCAGCAAAAATCCATAGTTCTACAATATCCCAATTGTTCTACTTTGGGTACTAAACCATTTGCCTGAGGGATTCTCCCTAAAGACAACAAAATGATAGTTGACAAATGGATGCTTCTATAATCCCAGAACTTGGCAAGCAAAACTATGTCCATGTCTTTGTAGATACTTTATCAATCATGACATGGGCAACAGCGCAACCTGAAGAGTCTGTTATTCATGCCATATCACACTATCAGGCTTGCTTTTCCTTTATAAGCATTCCTGATATAATCAAATATACTAATGGCCTTGCGTATATATTTCATAAAATCCAATTTTTATGGATTTTTTACAACATTTTCATGTTACAAATTAAACTGACATACCATATACCTCCACACGATAAGCCACTGTAGAACATAAACATTGCACTATTAAATATTGAATTATCACAAGATAATATCCTTTGTCCAGTAGAGATCCTTTATTCTAATAACTCAAGGGACTTAATGTTATTGATACCTCCTGTTTGGTGGTCCACCCTATGCTCTGATGACTCTATCTGTTGGTTTTATTAGATATCACATAATTGGCTGTGGAATATAGGATGAATGTTTACAATATGTACACGTGCACATATGTGTGTGCCGTTTGACTACCGTTTGCACAGTGGTGAAACGTCAGACATTTATGAAGTGGCTGTGATCATGACAGCTCTGTTATCGTCTCTGAAAACAAGGTCATCATTGAAGGGAATTTTCAAACCCCTTCCTGCTATTGTCATTATGCTTCTCTGTCTTCTAATAATGGTTAAAAAAAGCCCTTGTTCTTGTCAAATAGTGGTATCATGGACATTCTCACCTGAAGAATAATGATCCAATTCACTTCTACTCACAGTAAATCACTCACTTGAGTATTTTTAGACAGTGTAAAATGACTTACACAATAATTTACAGAAGAGGGAGAACATTGATATAAATGAGTAAATATTGATGCATCTCAGGACCTTTGTGACTCTTAGAAGCTAAAACAGATTTGATCTTAGTGCTGAAACTGGTCTGTTTCCAAGAATGTATCCTGAGTGACAACTCTCCTTAGAGAAAATGAAATTAGATTAACTGTAGGAAGAGGCTGAATCTTAGAGATCTTGCTCTGGAAATGACACCAGAACTGCAGCAGAGATATAGGCCATGAATGCTGTCTTGATGATGTCATGAAGGACAATGAGCAATAAGCTGATGGAAACTGAAACATCGTCTTGGCTGTAAATAACAAAAACATTTCCGACTGTGTCTATGCTTAAGTATGTCTAGAGGGCAGAACTTTCCTATGATGACTGCACATGTTCTGAGAAAGCAACTGACCACGGAAATATTTGGAAAGTTCCATAGATCCGTACCTGGTTATTATTAGTGCAGGAAGACAGAAATTGTAAGAGATGGAATCAGTAGTTCAGTAGGCAGCTACTATTCATGTACATGTCAGAAACATATGTTTTTGCTATCCACAATGCCCTCATGTATTGAATAACAACCAATACAAAATGTTGGAGGGGGGATTCTAGCCTGTGTCATTTAAATTTTCTTTAGTGAAAAATTTGCTTTTAAGCAATACATTCTGATCATTCTTTTTATATTTCCCAACTGCTCCTAAATCCTACTCACCTCTCTACTAACCAAGTACAACATGAAACATTCTCATTCTCTCTCTCTCTCTCTCTCTCTCTCTCTCTCTCTCTCTCTCTCTTTCTCTTTCTCTCTCTCATCTCTCACAATCTATAGATTGTCCATTTGAGATTCTCTGTGTTACTTACCATATTCTGCAAGAAGAAGCTTCTCTAATGATAGTTGTGTGAGGCACAGATTAATGTGCATGTATGGGCATATCATTAGTAATTATCTTATTGTTATATTCCTTTAGCACACTGGTCTTCAACCTTCCTATTGCTGTAACCCTTTAATACACTTCCTCATGTTGTGGTGACCCCCCAACCATAAAATTATTTTGTTTGCTTCTTCATGAGTATAATTTTTCCACTCTGAGTTATAATGTAATTATCTGACATCCAGGATATCTGATATGTGACCCCTGTGAAAGAGACCTTAGACCTCTGTGAAAGCGTTGTTCTATCACAGAAGGGGTTGTGCCCCACAGGTTGAAAACCACTGCTTTAGCAGAACATTCAGTTTTCCCATAAGCCCATGATCCTGTCCTGTCTCAGGTTCTAGAACATTCTAATAGTTTCAGGCATGGGTTACTCATAGAATGGGCTTTATATCCAATCAAAGAAGGGTTGATTACCCTCACAGTGTCTGTGCCTCTACTGTACCAGCATATCTCACATGCAGATCAACCTTGGAGGTGACAGTTGTTGTTAGGATGATTATTAACTTTCTCCTCTGAAAGCATGCCAAATACCCTCTACTACCATGAACCATTTAGTCAGTAGGAGTGAGGCCTCAAGTTAGGCACCAGCTCAAACTCTCCATGTCCAGTGAGATATGTAAGTGTTGTCTTCAGCAATAGGGTGTTACCACCAGTTTGTGGAGAGTAACCAAGAGCCTAAGCAAAAGCCTGGGATATTTTAGGGTTTCCATGGGGTCACTTTGGCCAGTGATTCAGTTTATAAAGGCTTATCCAGAAATACCAATCTTCCCCATATCCAGTAGTTCACTGAAGGAGAATGTTACAATAATTTGGAATCTGCTGTTCTGGGGATTTAAGGCCAAAACTGAATGGAGCCACAGCTCAGAACCACCAGGGTTAGCGACCAGACACCCTTAATTAAAAAGGACATCCTCATTTCTGAACATTTTTTAAAGGGGCCTTGTTTGTATAACAGGAAGCTGGAGATCAGAAACTCAAAGTGAAGAGGAAACCACAGAGGCTAGCAGGAAAACTTTGCCTGCTCCCAACCCCCTGAATTGTAGAAGGAAGGCATTGAGCTGAGAACCAGCCTGAAATATTGCAGAGCTGTCACCCGAGGCTGTGTCAATGTGCTCTCCAAGCACAGTAGTATGTGGCAATATCTGCAGTGTCCACATTGGCAATCTTTAGGAATACCTGGTTGTTGGAGGTGTCCTTGGAGATTGTGAGCCGGCTCTTCAGGGATGGGTTGTAGAACTTAGTATCATCCCACCAAGTGTCTGCAAGCCACTCCAGACCCTTCCCTGAGGACTGACGGATCCAGTTCACACCTATACCGGAAGTGCTCAGTGAAAACCCAGAGAAAGAGCAGGTCAGACTGAGAGTCTGGGAGGGCTGCAACAGCCCAGGGCCAGACTCCCTCAGGGTAACCTGGGACAGGACATCTGTGGGGGAAAGAAAGCAAAGGTTAAGGTTGGAACAGGTTTAGCATATGGAAGTTTACCCCTTAGGGAACCTTGGCACTAAAGTTAGGCAAGTCATTTTCAAATCAGCAAATCAGCAGCAGGAATGAGGAAGCAAGCCTGGCCATGGCTGCACACCAGTGAGTGCCCAGGCCCAGCTTTGACTTTTCAACCCAGGGTTGGGTGGAGCCAGGAGAGATTTGCATTCCCTCACCAGGTGCTGGCTCTGATGTTAGACATAACTTTTAGGTCTCAGGAGTCAATCTGTAATGAGGCACACAGGATCCCTCAGGGGAGTTCATCTCTGCTCCCCATAAAAAGGAGCCCACATGGTAAGACTCAGGTCCTCAGTACACAACAATTCTGATGAGTATTGTGTGAATGCAGCAAGGAAGAGTATGTGCCGTTGGCAGGCTGGCAGTTATGCCGACTACAAGGGCATGGAAGAGAGTGATAGTTCATTGGCTTTACTAACCTGTCCATTTCCTCCCTCACATATTTGAGATTTCAATTCACTCAACATTAGTAGCTTCATCTTTATACTGCCCTCTATTTCTGACTACTTTAAAAACAGCAGCAGAAAACATAAAGTGTAGGCAAAGACATGGTTAGTTAGCTCAGTTCTCTCAGATGCTGAGCATCCTGGAGGAGGGGACAGAAGGATGGATGATGCTGGAAGTCAAAACACACAGGCCATAGGCATTTTCTTCTCTGGTTCAGCCATGTTAAAGCACCTGTATTCTTCTTTTTTCTTGTCACGATTGATGCTTTAAAACCTAGGAAGAAAATGACTTGCCTAACTTTAGACATGTTTCACAGTGACATTGTGATAGGAACATGATTGAAAACATGGAACGAAGCTTGAGGGAACTGCCAATTTCTATAAAGACAGCAACATCAAAAATGATCAACCCATTTTTTATGACTAAAACATCTTCTCATTTAAATGTTTAAAAGATAAAGCTATCAAGATGTGTCTGAGCCAGGAATATGCACTTACCACAAAGTTGTAGTTAGCACTGTAAGAAGAAAACAAACACACAATGCTGAGTGCAGGCTGAGGCCCTGAACCCTTGTGGTAGGAAGGACAGTAAGAGCTGCACTAACACTTGGTTCCTTTTCCAGGGGGTTTCAAAGTTACAATGACTTTTCATCTGTTATTAAATTATCTGTCTTGAAAAAGGAATACATCTGACATTCTCTCCATGGGATTCAAAGGTCATCACACATGTCCTCATCAAAGGCAGGCAGTAGAAAGTTTCCACAAGAAGGAAAGGACCCTGGAATGGATGATACAGGGGCAACAGTGCCAAGATTGGATGAATGTTGCAGAGGGCCAGAGATGCAAGGGCTGCTGGTTCCTGAATATGAGAAAGGCAGGTAGCAGCCTCTTGTGAGAGAGAATTTCATTTCTAACTAGGAACACTGATTGCATTTCAGATGCTTTGTCCATGGAGAGCATAAAAGTGTGATGTTCTGTCTTAGGTCTGTGATATGAGCTGCAATGGAGGTAGACATTTTTCCTGAAGTTTTCAGAAGTACTTAAAGTACTTCTGGTCCAAGGCTGAAAATGTGAAGGAAAATGTGGACTACATGGTACAAAAATTAAACTTCATAAAGTTAATTCGGCATTTTTTATAAATGTAGATACTAAACATCCTGCCAATGAGGACTAAAAATTAGAAAAAAAATACTGTAAATTTGGAGCAGAATAACTCATCTATTCACAACATTTCTCTGAACTGCTTTATAGGTTTCAAGATTACAAACCTCAGTTATACCCAAGTTGAGAGTTTATTTAGTGCATTTGCAGTCAGTGATGTAGGCGCGACTGGTTCTCCATGTTCATTACTGTGATATATGAAAAGCACAAGAGAGAGAACAAATGTTAGATAAAATGCAACCATCAATTCATCCTTCAAAATTGTCAAGCACCTGGATTGAAAGTGAGGATATTATTATGTGATTCATGTGAGGAGAGCATGTTTACGTTTTCATGATGTGAGTAATGGGATTCCACATATGCACAGAGTAGAGTAGCAACCAGACATTCCTTTAGATGACATGTAAAGGCTGCTACCAGAGGCAGGATCTAATCTCTTAAGGTGCAATGTCATCTAGCCATTAATAATTGAGTCTGGAATGAAAGGAGAAAAGTGAATCCCTTAGGAGAAATCACCATTAGTTTCAGGATTCTCCATAGTAAGCTGAAATTCTACTAATCCTACATCCGACTTGGTTCTTAACCAGATAATGAAATGTTCTAGGAGTAAATCTGAACACTAGGAAAGATGCAGTACATACACCTAGGACATCACACCAGACTGACAGACTCTCATCCTTTAAACACAGAAAGGATAGTGATGAAGCTGATCCCAGGTGAGTTCCAGAGTGCTGTGAACAGATGAAGGTAACCCCTGCATCCAGGATATCATATGAAACATTATCAGAATTCATGTGAGGGGGCAGTGGAATGGTGAAGGTATGAGGATGTCTCAGCTTCTCTACCTTCAGGATCCTGAGTGTGAATGGAGATAGTCTGGATTTACTTTATTTTCTTCTAATCTCTTTTCCCAAGTCACAAACATCATAAATTAGGGCTTGGTATTACCAATTTGACTAAAAACCTTTTCTTTTAGAAAAAATGTGCACAGAAAAACTGGAAAAATGAAATCCCAAATACAGTGAAATACAGATTATGTGATTAATCCCAGCTCCCACCTCTCTCCTTGCTCTGAGCTGAGTGCTTCACAGGGCAGTGTACGATGCCTTCCAGGTCTCATGCAGCAGAGCAGCATGGGCTCAACACTGTGGATGGAACATCAAGGATCCCAAGTCACAATCATATATTCCAGCTGAGAAAACCCCTCCTGACAGGGGAAAGCAGTTACAGATAGAACTATGGATGCTGATGGTGATGGTCGTGATGGCAATGACTAGATGTTTGACACCTCCTGTGTGAAAATTTGTAGCCTTCTTCTATGTACATGCAATTGATGTTTGACCTTCCAGTAAGATTTCCACTTAATGACTAAAACAGATATGTGAATATTACTTAACAAAGAGTTTTTACTGTACTGTTTGGAGTCTTGTCACAGTGGCTACATCACGTGTATTATAAGGTCCCTGCAGTTATTTGAGGTTAGAATGGGAAACCTTAGAGTCTCAGAGGACTCCCTCACTCTCCAGATGTTTCTTTCACCTGCTACATTTTCTTTCCTGGTGAAATTTGGATCTACAGCTCCCCCTGCTGGTCCTGAGCACCCTCAAAGTGTGGTTGTTTCTGAGCACGCAGGGAACCTGCTCACTGTGTCTGCTGCACAGTAATGCAAGGCTGTGTCTTCAGTGGTAGCAGGGTTCAGCTTCAGGGAGAACTGCTTCTTGAATGTGCCCTTGACACACTGATGGACTTTTCAGTTACTGTACACCTTATACAGATTTTATTTTCTTTTCTCTCATGTCATGCAGGATCTTCCTGAAGGTGAACAGCGAGGAGGAGGATCTCATCTCCAGAGAGCCAGGTGTTTTGTTTTGTGACCTACTGAATTTAACCAGGGCCCTTGAAGTAACCATGGGAGTAAGACTATTTAATGGAGCCTGGTGGTTTCCTTTTGTTTCTGCACTAGACAGGGTCTCAAGTAATCCCAAGAACTAGTTGTGCACTGAGACTAACCTTGACCTGCTAATCTTCCTTGCCTATACCTCCTAGGTGATGGGAGTTCTTTCTAATAAGCTAGATTATCAGAGGAAACAACATTTTATTTTATTTTACTTTGCAGTTCATTTTGTGCTTATGAGTGGCTGTTTTCTTCTGTGTGTGTGTGTGTGTGTGTGTGTGTGTGTGTGTGTGTGTGTGTGTAAAATCAGTGCACCATTTGCATGCTTGATGCTTGTGGAGACCAGAAGAGGGTGTTGGGTGCCAGGGAAGTAAAGTTACAGATAGTTTTGAGCTGGTACGTGGGTGGTGGAAACTGAACCCAAGTACTCAGGGAGAACAGCCAATTCTCCAGGTTCCTGTATTTCCATTTAAATTAAGTTTTTAAGGAAGTACGTGCAGCTTTCACATGCATGTTCCTTATACTTAGAATTACTTCTGATTTTCTCAAGAGAGAAAGGTATTGTATAATTTGACTTGATTTAAAAATGCCTCACTCCACATTGTTAACATTTTCACTTTAATTGAAAATAGACTTTTTCATATAATATATCCCGATTATGATTTCCCCTTCATCTATTCATTCAAAAGTTTCTTCTGACCACCCTTCCATCTGGATCCATCCCCTTTCTGTTTCCCACCACCCTTCCATCTGGATCCATCCCCTTTCTGTTTCTCATTACAAAACAAACTGGATTCTAAGGGTTAATAATAAAATGAAATAAAATAAAATTAATATAAACAAAAACACAATGGAATTGGACAAAACAAAGAGAAAGAAAATAACCCAAGGAAAGCACAAAAAAACAAAACTGGTATACACACAGAGACATACTCACTACACACTTGGGAATCCCATGAAAACACATATCCAGAATCTGTAATTTATATGCCAATGACTAATAGAGAGAGGGGGGAGGGAGGTAGAGAGAGAGAGGAAGAGAGAGAGGTTGGATTTTTTTCCTCTGGTCTTGGCCAGCCCCAAGGTCCCACAGTCACTTATAAAATAATCATTCAGAGGCGTAATATTAATTACCAATTGCATGGCCTATGGCAGGCTTCTTGCTAGCTAGCTCTTATGACTTGACACATTTCTATTAATCTGTAAGTTGTCATGTGGCCATGGCTTACCCGTATTTTCACATCTTGCTTCTCCTTGTGGTGCTGGCATCTCTGCCCTCTGCCATTCTTTTTCCTCTCTCTCCAGTTGGAATGTACTGCCTAACCTCATTCTGCCTCACCATTGGCCAAACAGTTTTATTTATCAGCCAATCAGAGCAAAACATATTCACAGCATACAGAAAGTCATCCCACAACAAGAGAGAGAGTGAGAGAGAGAACAAAAAACAAAAAATAAATCAAATTAAGATAAAATTGAAGAAGGAAAAATCCCTGACATGATATTATGAGACAAAGAACCTCCAAAGATGAGTTTGTTTTCTGTTGGCCATTGGCTGCTGGGCATGGGACCTGCCCTTAAGAGTAGTTTGATTCCCCAGTGAGACTCCCTTAGAGGAAGCTAAATATTCATTTGCAAGTAGTTATGAATTGTAGAAAGCTTCTGGGTTTTAGTGGGTCATGTGTCCACTTCTCTTTCCAGTTCTAGGGCCCCAGCAGGTTCAGACCCATGCAGCCCCATTGCATGCTGGCTCAGGCACGTTGCGTTCATACATGTGTCTGTGTTTAGATGGCCTTTTTCCGTGGTGTTCTCCATCCTTTCTGGCCTTAATAATCTATCCACCTCCTCCTCTGCATGGTTTCCTAAACATTTAGGGGAGGGACTGAATAGAGAAATCCTTTTTAAGGATGAGTGTTCCAAAGTTTCTCACTCTCTGCATACTGTCTGATTGTGGGTCTCTGCGTTTCTTTCTATTTGCAATAGGAGGAAACTTCTATGATGAGACTTAGCGAGACTCTGATACATGAGTGTAGCAGAATGTCTTTGCCAGCCATCTTACTACTACATTCTTTTATAAAACTACAGTATTTGGTTTTTACCCTAAGTCCATTGGAAATCTATTCTCAGATTCCTGGTCACCCAAGCAGCATCAAATATGGGCTCCATCTCATACAGTGGGCTGTAAGTCAAATCAGATATTGGTTGGTTACTTCTACAAACTTGTAATCCTACTTTTACACAATAAGAGTATGTTTCTTCTGCATTTCAGTTTTACACACTCTGCAAAATCAGTCAGGACTTTGGACATCATGGCCTTGCTGCAATAAGAAAAGATGAGTATTTCTTATGAGTCCAGCAAACTTCACACAAAACACACAGGATGACAGATTCACTGTTGTGAAGCCTGTTTTGTGTTTCTTGGAGATCAACAAAAACGTGAGGCATCCTTTAGACAGTGTCCTCATAGTTCCTGTAGTTCGATCCCATATACACACATTCAGCATCTCCTCTAAAGGGAGTTTGATACAGTGATGAGCCTGCATTCTTAGCTTCATAGTGTGGTTGATTCTTCTTCTGGGTTACGTAAGGGTCAAGATTCATAGCACTGGGCTTCAGCTGTCTCCTGTTTATTACTGTGTATCATCGGGGTCCCTAGTAACTCCAGGTCTGTGTTCTTTATTACACTTGACCTCCACATAATGAGAAGGTTATTCAGTGCTAATAATTTCATAGTGGGATGATCATGAGATAACCCAGGTGATGATATCCTAGTGGAATGTTCATGAGATGACCCATTTCTGTGTCATCTTTTGCTCACATAGAATTGTGTAAATAAAATATTTCTGACATAAGATTTAATTCAACAAGAGACACAGACTTCTCAGAGAGACTATCTATCTAGAATGTTTTCTTCTGACTTGACACCCAAATGCACAGGAGTCAAATACCACGATCAGTGCAGTAAAAAAACTTTCTTGTTCAGATAGTCCACAGAGTGAGATCCAAACAACAGATTAGACACGACTCAGATTCATGAGAACACTCCTGTGCCAGCCTGGAATATGCATTGCCTGAGAAATATCTTTTCATTAATGGTCATGCAACAGGTACCCATATTTATAGGATATGGAATTATAATTTGATTTACAAATTTAATGCACAATGATGTTAAGCAAAGTGTCCACCCTCTCCCTTTGGTTCTTTCCTAATGTATAACTAATTCCTTTAGATTCTAGTTACCTGTGGTGCTGTAGAGCACTAGACTAGATACAGTACCTCATTTTACCTGTGTGGGTGTCAACTCTCCGTCTCTGTCCTTACCGCACTCCACAGCTCTATATCTACCTCTTGTGTTTACTGTGTTTGCTTCCCAGTAAGGATGATGAAGTGGGGCTTTTCTCCTCCTGTACATTAATATTGTCCTGAAGTTCCATGAATGGTGGCACAAATGACCTGCTATGAATTTTAGGGCTGGATATATGTGTCTAGAGATCTCAGTTTTTATCTCAATATATTTACCTTTATTTCTGTAAATTAATTACTTAAACTTATTTTAGCAGATACCTAGAAGTATTCTTTCACCATGAACAGACAGAAATATAAGGCTTCACCCATAGCTTAAAGATCATCAGCAAATAATGGCTGTTGAGAAATAGAGTGCCATTTTCCTCAGTGGTGTAGATAACACCAGGGATAGCTTGGTATAGCTAAGTGGTATGTTGACACCACTCCCACCCACACTCAATCACAAAATCTAATTAAATTCAAAGGGTCACAAATCAAAAGAGACACAGAGATAGGAGTGGAACAAGCTGAGGAAAAGGAGGTTTTTCACAAGAGAGACACAAGAAGAGAAAGGAGAGTGAGAGTGAAGGTGACTAAAATTAATTACATGGATTTATAAAACTGTCAAATAAAAAATTGAAAATTGAAAGAAAAAAAGAAATGTATTGGCAGAAAAAAGAGTCCAGATCATCCTTGGGTTTGAGGTGCACACCTACACAGATTGAGCCAGATCAGATGTGAAATTATTTTGGACTTTTAGTCACTGGACATAGATTGCCTGTAGGCTCCTATTTGAATCCCAAAGATTGAAACAGAGAATCCCACAGATGAGCAATTGCTCATCAGAACAAATTCTCCAGGCTCCCTCAAGATTCCTCAGTGTCTAACCCTGGTGTCAATGGCAGGGTTGTTTCTGCTCTTATAAATGACAAACTGCCTGAGTGAAAATGAGCATGTGTACTTATAACAAAAACAGGCATGCCTAGGACTGATTTCTATTTGAATAGGTCCACATTTATAGCTTTGTTTTTTTTTTGTTGTTGTTGTTGTTGTTGTTGTTGTTGTTATTGGTGGTGGTGGTGGTGGTGGTGGTGGTGGTGGTGGTGGTGGTGGTGGTGGTGGTGTGTGTGTGTGTGTGTGTGTTTAAGGGACACTGTTATATTTGGGGAAAGCCCAAGATCCCAAAGGCAACAAACACTTAATCACCCTCTGCACCTGCTCCTGGGCTGAGCCTGAGTGCTGTGCGCCCCCTGCTGGAGATGAGCTCCAGTGCTTTTCCTGAGCACACCGCCGGGAATATTATGTGCCAGACAACTGATGTTCCTCAATATGTTGATCACAGTAATATGGGGCTGTCTCTCCACTAACACAGAAGTCAGCCTTGAGAACAAATCTTCCTTAGATGTGTTTCTGGAGGTGGAGATGAAGTTGAAGAAGAATGATCTGTTTTCTGTGACTTCATAATAACCTCTTTCTCCCAGTAGTACAGACTCTTTTCTGGGGCAAACCCAACACCAGTATGCATCAGAGTGTGATGGAGTAACCAGGGGCAGTTCAGGTAAGGACCAGATCTCTGAGGGCTTCACCAGGACAAGTGTTAACACTGGAAGTAGAACCTAGAGACAAGGAGAATCAGCCCCTGTCAGTCACCAACAATGATAAGTTCTGCAGTTTCCCTAGAAATTCCTCAGGATCTAACCATGGCAACAATGGTATAGTCATTTCTGATACCTCAAGTCACAATCTGCCTTGGTTAAAAAAAATCAATATATGTGCTCACAAACAAAAACATACACAGAATGAATTTATAATTTGGACATGGCAATGTTTAGTTTTTTTTAAAAAAAATAGACCCATGAATGACAGACACTGATACTGAGAACTTGTCACCAACCTCATGAATTGACCCAACGGTCTTATCTTCTAACCACACCACTGCCTTCCCCAGAGACTTTAAGCCTGCATGAGTAGACTGTTGTGATCATCCATGTAGTTAGTCTACAATTTCCCCTGGAGATTAGGAGCATATTTACATGTTGGAAACCCTGTAATTACAGGTGGGAATGGACAGAACCCAGTTTCTCCTGATGCTCCCATGATGTCGGCTGACTTCTGTCGGGCTTACATAGGATATTTCAAGCAGCATTTTTAATTCAGCATAGGATTTCAAAGGTTCTACCATATAATTGACCAAGGGAAATCATACTCACCTGATGGAGTATGCATGATTATGTACTAGATTACTAGCTGATATTTAGAAGATCGACCCACCAGAAATGTGACAGAGGACAAAACTGATACCCAGGGTGGGAAGGATTGCTGCCTTTTGAATAGATGGCTGCTTCTTCCTGTAAATTTCCTGTGTGACGCCACGGCCTTCACCACTGAAACAGCTTGGGCACGTTCCACAACCTCAGCAGTGATTTCTTCCTTCGTTGGGCACAATAATTCCTATGTACTGATAGAAGGATGACTTCTGCATACGCTGTGTAATTCTGGTGAGAAAAACATGTCACACACTCAAATCTTTGTTCTACAGTCTGATAAAAACTTAGAGGTCTGTTCTCTAAAATTATCTTTATGACAGGACAATTTGGCCAGGCAAGGTGTTTATACAAAAAGATCACAAATGGGACTTTCACAATTAGGCTAAAGGACAGAATTGCAGCATTTGTTGAATCAAAGCCCCTTTTGAGATATTAAGAACAGAGTATCCTGAAAGTTCCCCCTGCAGATAATAGGAAGCACAACCCAGCTATCCCTGCTTTGACCTCAGAAGGCTATTAACACTTTGCCTCAGTTTATTGATGCAAGATTTTAGCTTAGGAGACTAACTGCTTATGTTTTAGCCCTGAGATCTGTGTGATTAACAGACAGACATCATTAACCCATTGACCAGCTCCAGAAAGAGCTATTTTTCTCACATGTTCACAGTGGGAATGAACGCCACAGATGGCCAGAGCAGCTGGAAGGCGTCAGGCTCCAGATTTGTACAAAATTATAGTGGTATTTTATTTGTACTGAAATGTGATTTTATTTGTATGTTAATAAATAAAGTTGCCTAGGGGTCAGAGCTATTAGCAAGCCATAGCAAAAGCCAGTTGTGGTGGTGCACGCTGGTAGGATTTCCTGAGGGAGGCGCACGCCTTTAATCCCAGCACTTGGTAGGCAGAACTAAGTAGATCTCTGTGTGTTCAAGGATACAGCCAGCATTGGAGACACACGCCTTTAATCTCAATACCAACCATAGAAGACCTGGAGTGACCAAAGACAGGCAGTGACGAGACGGTCATGTGGTTGGGTTTACAACCAATGAGAAGGCAGAACAGGAAGTCTTTATAAGACAAACACACAGGAAGTAGCTCCTTTTTCGGAGAGGTCTCCTGGCTGAAGAGGCTAGCTGGCAGCAGGCGGGTAAGGCTCTTAGCTCTGACCTCTTGGGCTTTTATCTTTACATTGGCTCTGTGTTTCTTATTTAATAAGACGGTTGGTTACATCTACACAAAATAGTTAAAGGTCCTCTCTTTGTCTAACCACTTAGGGTAAAAGATGTATTTTTTAGATCTGAAAGGTTCTTTATTGCCAGTTAACATTTGGCGAATATGCTGATGTGAATGAAATGCTGCATGCTCCCTGACCCCAACAGTTTGCTCAGGCTGCCATGGTTACACTGATGCTGTTTCCTTAACACAGTTACATTCCTAGCATGCAGGGAGAGAAATGGTGTTTGCTGAGCCTTGCCTTTTTTGTATTTTATTGATCACAGACTTTTAGCTTATGTATTTAGTCACACTTAGGAATGTGTAATAGTATCCGAGTTCCCTTTTCCCTTCTCAGATTTCTCTATTGATTTAGTCTCTCCTCTTTGGGACCCCTTCCCCTTTAAGAGATTGTTGGATCTTTTTACAAGCCACACCTGCCACCAGCCATAAAAATAGCTGACAATTATTGCTATGTATAATTCTTATCTGTTTTATGACCCTGAGAGAAAAAAAAAAAGCCTTGTAACCTTTCTATTGCCAAAGACTTGCTGTTGTATGTGTATATAAACTGAAAAATTCTGAAACTCCAACAGAACAATAGAGACGTGACTGGAACTGCGCAGGTGTGAGTTATTCCATCAGATTAGAACTATCGTAGTTCTGTCCACTTCACTGTGGCTTCTGACCGGAACCCTGGAGGTGCTCTTAGAGAGCTGGACTCTAAGGCCACTGTTACTCACTGTGGGACATTCCTAGTAAGATGCCATCCATACTAGTCACACATCGTATTTGTTGTTGGAGGGGTTGTCTGCTAGAGGAACGTGAGTAGTCACTGTTCAACAAAGGGACGTCTCACAGATTTTACTCTATGGGGATTTCCCTAGTGGCACATTCCATCCTGGTAATGGTTCAGCAATTTGTCCAAAATCAAGTGCTCTACAGGAGCAGGCTGAACCCCATGGAGATGGGGTGTGGGAGGTGATGGTGTCTCAGTGCAGGTCTGTGCTCTGTGAAGGGCTTGTACTGCAGACAGAGTACCAGGAATGGGAAGGCTGTGAATATTGGGTCAAGGATTAACTGTAAAATTCCAAACTCTCCACCATTAACATGAGCTGGCTCTTCAGGTAAATTATGTGAAATGAAAATGGAAGAGAAAATCATCTTCCTATGGGAATTATATTTAAAAACTATCTCTTTCAGATTTTTCTTTACATTTTTTTCTCTTTTGAAAATAGATTTTTTCCCGTATAATATATTCTGATTACAGTCTCCCCTTCCCCTACTCCTCCTAGTTCCTCCCACCTCCCCTCACATCCAGAGACAAACCCTTTCTGTCTCTCATCAGGAAATAAACAGCCATGTAAGGATTAATAACATAAGAATGTAAGAAAAATAAAAAAATGAACAAATTGGAACAGGACAAAACAACCAAATTAGCTAAAGAAAAAGCCCAAGAAACACATAGCGATGCAGAGACACACACATTCACACACTGGGAATCCCATGAAAACCCAAAAGTGGAGGCCATTATATATATATATATATATACACACAGAACCTGTATGATGAATCAAATAAACAAACAAAACAGTGCCCTGATTCAACATTACAAGCCAAAGAACCACCAAAGATGCCCATGAGTTGATTTTGTGTTGACCCTCGCGTGGCATGGGGCTATACTTGAGAGTGGTCTGTTTCCCCAGTGAGTCTCCCTCTGAGAAAACTAATTTTTCATTTGCAAGTGGCTATTAAAATTTCCACATGTTCCAAACATCTCTAAAATATTGAACCAGTTATAGTAGAAGAATATGCTCACATTATCACGAACATGGGGACATTTGTGTGTTTGATGTCAATTTAAAACTGCTCACTCTTTGAGTCTTAGTGGCAGATTGACCAGGAAAATTCTGAATATAGTGACAATAAATTTATAACCAAAGGAGCCAGGTCAGGGGCTGAGAATCCACATTCCAAGCACACAGGAAGGACACTGCCCAGAGCACACAGTGAGCCATCCCTTAAATCCAGAAGATGGGCTGAGCTCTGAGTTTAGTGCACAGTGGTCTGAACTAGAATTATCTAGTTGAACAGAGAAACAGAAGATACAACGATGTAATATAGTAATGTAAAAAAGAATTTGATTAAAAATTCAATTATCACTTCTTAGCCTTTTCTTTGCAGTCCTCAAGAGGGGTTTGGACAACTCGGGGTGATTACCTATGACTGATCCTGGCTCTAATTCCTCTTGGGTCTCTCTGAATTACTAACACTGTTCCAATTGAGGGTCTGTTCTAACCTCATTATGAGGGAAAAGACTATCCAGGGTTCCTGAGCTTCCCCAGAACTGGTCCTGGTGACCACAGAGAATCACTTTTGCCCCCATAGATATTTTCTGCATTTTGTTCAGGTACTAGTAGGTGACATATTTGGTTTAAGAATGTTAGTCAAATCAGGATTCATTATTTTTAGAGACATAATCAATTCCTAGAGTCTATAATTGTAAAGAGGATCCCCTAGAAAAGCATCAGATGGAGAGGGTGCCCAGATAACACAGAAAAATACCATTTATGTCTGAACCTTCATCTAAACTGACATGGGCTCTGCCTGTGCTGAGCGCCCCCTGCTGGTCATGGGTACCTGGCGGGGAGGTTTTTGTCTGGGCTCACACTGAAGACTCCTCACTGTGTCACTTGCACAGTAATATGTGGCTGTGTCCTCAGTTTTAAGATTGTTCATTTGCAGGTAGACCATGCTTTGGGAATCATCTCTGGAGATGGTGAATCTGCCTTTCACCGAATCAGCATAGAAAGTTGCATAATTATAACTTTTAGGGTCTACAGCAGCAACCCATTCAAGACCCTTCCCTGGAGCCTGGCGGACCCAGGACATTGCATAGTCACTGAAGGTGAATCCAGAGGCTGCACAGGAGAGTTTCAATGACCCCTTAGGCTGCACCAATCCTCCACCAGACTCAACCAGCTGCACCTCACAATGGACACCTGCAAACAGAGAGGATCCTGATCAAGAAAATGTCACACATGGTTACTGTCTTTCACACTCTTGTACTCTCACTCACTCATTATCACTTTTATCCATAAATTACCTTTTAAAAGAACAATCAAGAAAACCCAGTGCAGCCCCAATCCCATGCTGAATGTTCTGTTTCCAGTGCTGATCACCGAATGGGAAGACAGGGCTAGAGTCCTCTGCCTGAACTGCAGGGTCAGGGCAGGGCTGGTTTTCAGGAGGAGAGGAAGGCCATATTTGCATATCTTCCTGCATATCTTATGCTCTGGTGTGTGAGCCTTTGGGGAAGCAGTTAATTTTGCAAATGTCTGAGAGAAAATGAAGTAGTGAGGACCATGATTTCATTAAATATTATTCATTATGTGTTTGTAATAAAACTTCCACAACCATAGTTATTTTGTGCTTTTTTTTCACATGCACTCTTTACTGCTTATCTTACCAAATATTAGACAATAATTTCATAGAGGTTTAAAAAATAAAAATTACAATTTGATAATTTGAGAGGAACTACTGTAAAGGTCAATGAATCGTGAAGTATACATTAAATCACAGTAATGAAACTGGGCTGGGGACAGCGTGGTGGGAAAGTTTGACATGTACAAGGACCCAAGTTTTCTCCTCATGATAGAATACATACATACATACATATACATACATACATACATACATATATACATACATACATACATACATATACATACATATATATACATACATACATATATACATACATACATATATATACATACATATATACATACATACATACATATACATATATACATACACACATATACATACATACATATACATATACATACATACATATATACATACATATATACATACACACATATACATACATACATACACATATACATACATATATACATACATACATATATACATACA
>CABHPH010127213.1:47955-84336 GCA_902168325.1 Peromyscus nudipes
ACATACACATATACATACATATATACATACATACATATATACATACATATATACATACATATATACATACACATATACATACATACATATACATACATACATATACATACATACATATATACATGCATATATACATACATACATATATACATACATATATACATACATACATATATATACATACATGCATACATACACATACATACATATACATACATATATATGCACATACATATATACATACATACATATATACGTACATACATATATACACATACAAATATATACATACATATATACATACATATATACATACATACATATACATACATACATACATATACATGCATACATACATACATACATACATATATATATAATCTCGGCAGAGGAATCTGAAATGCTGGGGAAGCACCTTAAAAAATGTTCAACATCCTTAGCCATTAGGGAAATGCAAATCAAATGACTCTGAGATTCCAGCTTACACCTACCTCTCAGCATGGGTAAGATCAAAAACACAAGTAACAGCTCATGCTGTTGAGAGTGAAAACCATGTACAGCCACTTCAGAAATCAGTATGGCGGTTTCTCAGAAAATTGGAAATCAATCTGCCTCAAGACCCAGCTCCACACTCCTGGGCATATACACAAAGGACACTCCACCCTACCAAAGGACACTTTGCTCATGTAGATCTCATCGATGTCTCCTTTGCTGGGCGATCCCTGTGTCCTTGCTAGGGTCCTCCCTGCTAGCTCCCTTCCCTGAGCTGTGGGTTGCAGTCTGTGGTACTTTTTTAGATATTTTACTCAGATCACATTGTCCGTGCATTTTCTTTTAGTCTTACTGCTCTTTGGCCCGTACATCATGGCTTCACAGCTGTGTGTTTTTATCAGTTTTGTGGGCATGTGTTTCTTTTTTTTCTTCTTTTTTAATGTCTTTTATTTTAATCTTCCTTGTTTGCCTAGTTGTTTGATTTCTACAAAGAGAAAGAAGCAGTGTGGTGTTGAGTGGATAGGGAGGTAGGAAGGATCTAGAAGGAGTTGGAGAAAGGCAATCCATGATCAGAATACATTGTATGAATTTTCTTTAAAAGAATTAGAAAAAGTAAATAAAAATGTATTAAAATAAACAAGAATATACAAACCTGTGAGGAGTTTAACAAAAAAAAAAATCTGTACTGTGTCTGAACATCACACTTCAATCACAACAGGTGTAGGTCAGCTAATAGATTTTAAGAAAGGAAATCATACAGGATACAGAGTCCCCTCCACACCCTGCCTCTTCTCTTTGGGAATTCTTGGCTCCATTGTGCCCCTGCTGGTTCTGAGCTCCCCTGCAGGTTGGCTTGTCATGGCTTACCTGAAGCTGCACTGTCTGTCTTGAGCAGTAGCAACATATCCCTGCAACTCAGTGCTCACAAAATTCAGCTGCAGGGATGACTGGCTTTGTTTACTGGGACATGCTGACTGCATGCTTCAGAGACTGTTTTTATGTCGTGCTGTTATTCCGACCAATGTTCCTGCCAAAGCCAGGCTCCTCCCAGGTGTCAGTTGGGTCCAGCTCTAGCAGTTCCCATGGTAATTACATGACAACAGGATATAACAGGGTCTTTTCTGCCTTCATCAGGCTATACCTGGGGCAGCGCACCTGAAGTCAGAGAATCAGAGTCTTCTGCTCAGTTGTAGCCTCCTGTATCCATGTTTGAATTCCTGGCACACTCAGATACAGGAGTCAACAGAAAGAGGAGACACTACCTTGGTACTTACAGATCAATTAACAACTTTAAAAAAAATATATTACATTGAGAAGGAAGTAGAAATCAAGCAAATTTACAATGTAAGTCAATCTATTCCCTGAATTCCAGTTGAGGGAGTAGAGGACATCAGGACATCACATTGACAAGGATCCTCATGGATGGAGGTATATATCCTTAGACAGCTTTATCTCTCTCTGTCTACCTTTTCAAGTTCAAGGTTCTCCTATTTTTAGACAGAGAATATGTTAGTAAAGCTTTTCAGGAGCTGAATATTTTCACTCCTGAAGGATGGATTTGGAAGGTGTTCCCAGGAATGAGAGAAGCCAATAGAATTATGTACAATATTGTTTGCATGTCAGTATAAATGTCTGAATTGTAGCTATACATATTAAAACAAAAATATATGCTACAGAGAGTCAGCTTACTCCTTTTTGTTTTGCTCTAACTTCAAGATCATGAATCAGATGCACCTAATGATGCAGGAGAGAAGCAGCTAGAATTTGTCAGTTGTATGACTTCTCTTCTATCACTGGACAGAATCAATATGATAATCTGTGAACTATGAGTCCACAGGAAAACACCCTCAAAGCAGCACATGTTTCTCCTTATACATGATAACTTAATCCAAAAATGCAAGGCAGTGGATGGGCTTCTCTTGGCAGTTCAGCTTCACTGTTGTGCTGGGTAATATCTATAAACCTGCACTTCATAGTCCAGTACGGTGGGATGTTGATGGCTGTCATGGGTGATAACAGAGGAGTGCTTGCCTGATTAAGCAGTATAGATTCACAGAGACATCCTCTTCTCATAAGGGAATTCATTCACAAAATTCTGGACTCTGAGATTTGTGGAGAGATGATGTAGCAGCTTCTCCTAAGGTACACTAATGTGAATATCACAATATGCAACAGGCTTGTGACTTTGAGTAAGTCTTCAGGTTACACTTCCCTGTCCTCTCAGCCCCAAGGCAGCTTCCTGCTCCTTCAGAGATTCTGACACACCTCAGATGTGGACAGTGACACTGTGTCTTACACAGTAATAGACCGCAGAGTCCTCAGATGTCAGGATGCTGAGCTCCATGTAGAATGTGTTGGAAATTATGTCTGCATCCAGTGTGGGTCAAACTTCTGTCAATGCTTAGGAGTATCCATTCAATCCATTCAAGCCCATGTCCATGCTTCTGTAACACACAATGGGATTGAAATCTCCCCCTATCTGAGTGAAAATCCTTATAAGACACCTTTAATGTACTTCCAGATCTCCTCAGTTCAGCTACAGAGTACTGAAGCTAAACCTGGGAGTAGGCACTTGTAGAGAGGGTGACACTGTCACTTCAGCCTCTGGCTTCTCACCAAACCTGGTTGTAGGAATGCACTTACCTGTAACTGCTGTAACCAGGTAGAGGATGATCCAACTCCAATCCATGCTGAGAACCTGTGTGCTCAGGGACAATGGACAAGAGAGTATTAATGGGGTGCTGTGTGGTATGTGGACATCAGTGTTTTTACAAACACAACTTTGTAATTTGCATATGAATAAGGAAGGGTATTCCTAAGATCAAAACAGGAATCTGTTTGAGACAGACTAGTTGAAGGTTTTCTCTGTTAGTTAATGGGATGCTGAATTCCAAGCCGTAAACCTATCTGGGAAAATGCATTCTCAGTTCCATACTGGCACCTGTACAGACAGAGTTCTCTCATCCCACTGCTTGTTAATGTGACCACAAGTCAATGGTTCATAGGCCCTCTGATCCTCCTCAGAATCAACCCCAGCAGTGATGCTGAGAAGGTGCATTGACCATTCTGCCCCAATCAGACACTAGCACAGAACTTTGGAGACTGTTGTTGTCCATTCCATTCCAGTGATCCACAGGACTATGGACACCCCTGTGGTATCAACTGGTAGTTCATGACCTAGTTTCCTATCCACTGCCAATAGGATTCCAATTTGGCTCATATAGTCTAGTTTGACCTCATATATCAATGTTATTAAACGAAGAAGCTGTCAAGTATTGTAGCACATAGATCTCACATTTCAAGTACACCACAGTCTCTGAATGTAATGATGTTGGTGATAAAATCCACAGAGGAATCCCCTCAGGGCACATCTTTCTTATCAGCTTCTGCTAATGTTTACTTCTTAGGGAATGGCGATCTACAGTACTGCCTGGTGGTTCTGAGAATCCACTAACAGAAGTTTGTCGATGGGCTCACACACAGTGCTAAACTGTGGCTCTCCCCTCTGTCTTCATTGTGTGTGGTGATGTTGAGTAACTATTTCAAGGATGAATGGTGAACAATGCCTCAGATGTTTTCCAGATCTCCATGAAACCCAGTCTTTTCTTTAGGTGTTGTTGGATCTAGCTATGTCAGTGACCGCTGATGTGGAAGCAAGTTGATAGACAGCACAATTGATGGACAGTGTCTACAAGCACTCTACCAGGCGAAAATCCAAACACACTGTAGAGCAAAGGTGACCACCACGTATCCAAAGGACTGTGACAGTTGATGCTGTATCAGTATAGGTTCATGTTCTGTAAATGCTGTAGGGCAGGTTATTGAGTCTGGGGATGATGTAAACATGGGATCAGGCAATAATGTATGATCTCAGAACCTACTTCAATTAACATGTACATACATTGATTTGATTAATGATTTTTGTGAAAAGTAATTAATAATACTCTTGACCAACTTATAGGAGTTATACTTAAGTGGCAGTGCATTTTGATACATGTCTTACATTCTAAGAGACTGGAACTTCTTTAGGACCACACAGCCTGAGTTAACTATACAACTGAGGTCATATAACATTAAAGACTAGGTTATGAAAGGAAATTTCTTTACCCATTGATTTAGAATTTACTGGTCAAATTCATATTTTATTTTATTTTATTTTATTTTATTTTATTAAAAGCTACCCCCAACAAAGGTCCCAATCATGTAGAATACAGAGACTTTTTTATCACAATGGATAACCACAGTTTACATCTTTTCATGTTTTAATAAGGAAGAAACATATCAACACAGGTGGTCACTGGTAAAGAGATTGTCAAAGTGTGATGTCCTAAATCAACATCACTTTATCACAATTATAATTTGGAAAAGTTGGCAAAGACCTTGTAGGACTGCATGAAGTGACAGACAAAGGGACACTCAGAATGATTATTTCTGAGCAAATCTCCAGTCTAATTTTCTCTGTCATCTCAGCCCCACGGCAGCTTCCTGCTCCCCCAGGGTTTCTGACACACTCAGGATGTGGGTTGCAACACTGTGTCTTGCACAGTAATAGACTGCAGAGTCCTCAGATGTCAGGCTGCTGAGATCCATGTAGGCTGTGCTGGAGGATGTGTCTGCAGTCAGTGTGGCCCTGCCCTGGAACTTCTGATTGTAGTTAGTACTACCAGTTACAGGAATAATCCATCCAATCCACTCCAGGCCCTGTCCAGGCATCTGCTTCACCCAGTACATATAAGAGTAGATGAAGGTGTAGCCTGAAGCCTTGCAGGACAACTTCACTGAGGACCCAGGTTTCCCCAGCTCAGGACCAGACTGCTGCAGCTGGACCTGGGAGTGGACACCTGTGGAGAGGAAGGCAGAGTGGACGTCATTGTCACCCCAGTCCCTGTTCCTTCTTCAGGTTTGGAACTGGAAAGCCCCTTACCTGTAGTGACTGACAGGAGGAAGAGGATGATCCAGCTCCATCCCATGGTGAGGACCTGTGTGCTCAGTGACTGTGGAGAGGACACTGATCATATGTTGTTCTGGGGTGTGGACATCCCTGTATTTACCACCACAGACTCACATGATTTTCATATTCATGAGACAGGGTACTTCTTAGATAAGTACCTAGTCCAGCTGGATAAGAAACAGGTAGAGGACCTTGGGTCAGGCAGCAGGATACTAAAGTCTAAGTCCTAATCCTGTCTGAGGAAATGCATCCCATAGTAATAACCCAAGCCCTGTACAGACCTTGGGGGTGTAACATTAAGACCTAAGTGCTCAATTCACAAATACACTTCAGCCAGAGAGTTGCTCCTCTTGGTGACAAAATAGATTTACAGATGGTGGTTGTGATAAGGATTTCAATACTCCTGATTATGAGAATTTACAGTCTTCTTTCAAATACATGTAATTAGTAAATGCTTTTCCAGCAGGTCCCATACTTAAAAACTTACCAAAAAGACAAAAAAGTGAAAATGTCTCAGAATGTTTGCACACAAATGTCACTGCAGCATTATCTATAATTGATAAATTATATAAACAAAACACAAGTCTTTCAACAAATGATTGCAACAAGAAAACATGAAATATACACAATGCAACAGAATTTATTCACCTTATACTTTACAGATGAATAGGAACTTATATTGTTTTTAGGAAAATAAATGCAATTGTGATAATACTTTAAGTAAATTAAGACTGTCTCAGAAACAGATATTGTATAAAAGTCTCATTTGTAGTCTTTGATGTTGCATAGAAACAATTATGTATGCACATATGTACTGATGTAGAAGTGAAGTGTCCAATGGAGAAAAAGTGACAAATGGGAACAGCAGGAGAAAGAAAAGGATAGGTTGAGACTACGGGGTAAATATGTACAGTGTGCATTATACACATGCAGGAAAACTCTAAACGTATGGAATATTGTTACTGCAGAATGTTCTTGTTCATTTCTTAAACTTTTCATTCATGAATGCCATATGTTTTTATCCTATCCTCCCCCACTATGTCCCTCTTGCTCCCTTTATGACCTCTCAAAACAACAGGGCTCTCTCCTAACATATTGGTGCCTTTTGTTTTATTAATGAACAACTCACTAAGTCTACTTAATGCCATTCATATGGATGTGATGGAGGTCACCCACTAGCTCATAAGTAACATCCAACTAGCCACACTCCTAAGAAAAGTGATCCTAACTTCCTAAGAATTCTTCCAATTCCAAAATCTCCTCAGCTTGGAATGGTCCATGGGGAGTCCCTCCCCCACCTGTGTTGTAACTTTTAAAACTTTTTAACACTTTGTTTAGCAGTGGGTGCAGGACATACATATGCCAAGGCTTGTGTGTGAAACTTAGATGACACCTTATGGAGTTCAGTTCTCTTCTTCTAAGATATGACTCTCAGAAATAAAACTCATGAAGTCAGCTTGGCCAAGAGGTACTTTCACCTGCTTAGCCCTTTCCTAGGCTCCTGCTGTCAGTTTGACTGGTTTGATTTTATGCAGGC
Source organism: Peromyscus nudipes (assembly GCA_902168325.1). Taxonomy (NCBI): domain Eukaryota; kingdom Metazoa; phylum Chordata; class Mammalia; order Rodentia; family Cricetidae; genus Peromyscus; species Peromyscus nudipes. The sequence goes on from CABHPH010127213.1 coordinate 54,936, forward strand.
CTTGTGCTGGTGACTACAGCTGCTAAGAGTTCCTTTGTGCAATGAGATAATGTCAATCTCTGTATACAGAAGTTCATGTCTTTAACCTCATTCTCTGAACCTTACATTGTTTCTTTTCCCTATTTCTGATGGTCCTTGAGCTTTGGATGGGAGGTTGATATCAAGGTTGATTTCAATGAGTCTCTTGTATCTTTGAAAGTACTCATTTATTCTCAGCACTTTGACCATTTTTAGTGTCTGCATTGATCATTAAACTATTGGGTATAAAGATAAGTATTATAAGTCAGTTTGACAACTAGACCATTAGCAATACAACTAGGGTCTACTAAGGCTACGTCACCCTGCCATGGGCTGTTGAGCATGCTTACATGGGTGAAGTCTTTCCTACGGAGCAGGCTACAAATACAATTAGAAAGCAGTTGTTCACCAAGTAACAGTCAGGCACTAGTGGGTACATCCTGCCTGGAAGGTTGATATTGTAGATCATAAGGCCTGGTACTGTGGAAGATCATTGATGCCTTTTCTCTCAATGCAGGCTGCTTAGCACCTTTCTATACTAGGTAACCTAGCCAGGAGGGAGAATTTCCTGTTAAGTTCAAGATTGGTTTCTCTTTTGGTGTCCTCCAACAAAGTCCTTATCTACCAAGGAAATGCAGATTAAAGCAACTTTAAGTTTTGATTTTACCCCAGTAAGAATAACCATAAACAAGAAAGCAAATACAGGTAAGGATATGGGAGAAGGGTAATCCTATTCATTGTTGATGGAAATGTAAACTAGTGTAGTTACTTTGGAAATCATTTGGGAGATGTCTTCAAAAAATAAGAAATAGAACTGTGATATGTCTCAGCTATATCCTTCCCAAGATTACACTCAAATCATTCTACTTATTATTACAGAGACACTTGTACATCCATGTCCATTGCTGCTGTATTCACAACAGCTGAGAAAATGGAAACAACATAGATGTCCAACAACAGACAATAGGTAATGATAAAGTGACACATAGAGACCATGGAATACTACTCAATGACAAAGTATCAATAATAGAATCTACAGGTAAATGGACGGAATTGGAAAAAATATGAAATTGAAAAAAAATATGCTGAATGAGGTCACCCAAATACAAAAACACAAATGTTTCATGTTCTATCTCATATGTGATTCCAAGACTGTAATGTTTTTTTCTGTGTTTAGTTTCTAAAAGCATAGAGACTAGTAAAGTTTCATTATGGTTTTAGGTATTAAGGGATTGGATTTGGTGAAATACAGATAAAATGAATGTAGAAGGAACAGCTACTAGAGACACATAGATTCAAACATAAAGTGGTGTTGGGAAATAGAAAAGTGATAGTTTGGGGTAGGGTTAACAAAATTTAACAATTATAAGGAAGCTGTAGTGAAATCTATCTAGAATCTTGCAATGGAAGCAAAAATATAATTATACAGCATGTAGAATGCATGTGGCATGACAAAAAGGAAGGGTTGGGATACCAGGAGCAAAGGAAAGTGACATGTGGAATGGAAAGGACACATAAAATGTGATGTTGTTTCTATAATAAAAGGACTGGAAATAATGAACAGTTCATAGTTGCCTAGTTTTACACTTGGGATAGTCTTCATGTTGATGGAATAATTTTGAGCTTAGATTATGGTGTGGTTTTATGGATAAGCTGTTACAGTACTTTATCAAAAACAATAAAATAATAAAAGTGCAGCAAAACTAGAGGTGTCTATATAAGACTTGTAGTTTAGCTAAGAGTATTGTCTCAGTGGTCTGGTTCTGAATATTTTCTATGGATCTCAGTCATCTGGTTCTCATTATATTCTATGGTTACATGTGATATCTGCTTTCAGACAGCTGAATAGAAAGTACATGGATTAGCTTTGCATTTTATTTAACTTGTGAATTCTTGAGCAGAGGTACCTGATTGGATGAACAGTTCTGCTCCTCAAAGACACAAGTTATTGAACATTTAACTTCTGGGTACATGGTATCTCTCTATGAGTTAACGGTGAGAGAGGGCCCAACATGCTGAAAACAGTATGTGGTGCAGACATTGTTCTTGGTTGCACAAAGTAACTACATGGTTAGACCTTACTTTGGGAAACAACTTGAAAACTGAATAGATGGTGAGATCCATAGGGATAGATGACTCCAAGGGAACAGTGTCTTCCAGACACAGTAGGGATGATGCACATAAGAATTCACGGAGTCGATGACAACATGCACAGAGCCTGCACAGTTTAAAGTCTTGGTCTCAACATTCTTTTGCTTAAATCCATGTTTTCTGATCTTGTATTTTTATGTTTATTTTCTTTTGTCTTGTGTATGTTTCTTGTGATGTAAAAAAAATACTTTCTTTGTGCCTATTTGCTTTCGATAGAGAGAAAAAAAGGGTATGGAGTTGAGATGTCAGGCTGATGATCTCCATTTAGGCTGTGTTGGATATTGTGTCTGATCCAGTTTGGCTCTGTACTCAAATGTCTGTGTTATCTTCTATCACTTGAGAGTATCCCTCCTGTCCATTCAAGCCCACATCCAATCTTCTGCCTCAACCAACTCCTGTGGGACATTGGGAATCTACCTCAGTTAAGTCTTTGCAGGACACCTTTACTGAAGGTTAAGGACTGCTCAGTTCAGCCCCAGACTGCTGTGGGTGAACGTGGGAGTGGACACCTATGGAGAGGATGCCACTGTCACTTCACCTCTCTCTCTTCCTCAGGCCTGAGACGGGGATCCATTTACCTATAGCTTCTGCCAACAGGTAGAGCATGATCCAGCTACAATCCATGTTGAGAATCTGTGTGTTCAGGGACTATAGACAATTGGTTACTAATGTGGTATGGTGGGATGTATGGACATCCCTGTATTTACAACCACACATTCTAACTTGCATATTCACAAGGGAGTATATATTTTAGATCAAGACTTTATCTTGTTTGAGACAAAACAGAAAGAGGATTACTGTGTTACACAGCAGGATCATAAGGTCTGAGTTTTAAACCCATCTGAGAATATGCATTCTTTGCTCCATCCTGGCAACTGTGTAGGTAGAGCTTTTTCATCCCACTGAGAATCAAGTCAACACATCCAGGCTCATTAATGTGAATCATACTTTAATGGTTCATGGGGCGCTTGAACCTCCTTGGCTCCAGTCAAACATAAATATGATGCTGAGAAGGTGCTTGAGAACACACTGCCCCCTTCAGACACTAGCACAGAACACTGGAGACTGCTGTCCATCCCACACCAATAATGAGGAGGAGTATGGACACCGCTGATATCAACTGAGTATTCTAGGCACACATTTCTCCAAAATGATTCTCAGGGTCTGGAGGCCAAAATATCCGTAACCTATACTGATAAGTAGTTCATGACCTAGTTTCCTAGATAGTGGCAACGGAAATCTAATTTGACTCTTGGTAGGGTCACATATTCATTCTCTTTAACAAAGACACTCTCCATTGTCGTACCATGGAGAATCTCACATGTCAACTACTGTCAGGTCCTGCCCAGCCTGTTGAACAGACCTGAATAGGGGAGTGAGGATGAGAAAAAACATAGAAGAGTAGACAGAGAAAGAAAAATAGAGACAGGAGGGCTCTCAGCCAATACCATAGCAGCCCCAAGTTTATTTCTCATAGCCCTTTATATATCAAAGTGAGGGGGGGCAAGAGGATCTCCCCCTCTCAAGGACAATATCGGAAAAAAAAGCAAAAACACCTCCTTAATTCTCAAAACATCTATTAACCATGCCTTTGGCCATACACCCTGTTATCCAGCCTTGAAGAGCAGTAACAAGATTGACCTCTCCGACCTTAAGTCAATAAGAAATCAAGCCACCAGCTGGAGTCACTGTGGGCTCCCATCAACTACACCATGGTCTGTGATGTAACGATGCTGGCAATGAAGACCACAGAGGCTGCTGGAATCACCCCAGTGCACAACTTTAGATGTCATTTACTTCTTAGGGATTGGTGGATCTACAGTGCCCCCTGCTGGTCCTGAGAAATGGCTTCTATAAGTTTATCAATGGTCTGACACACAGTCCTCTCACTATGGTGCCTGTTTCTTTCCTTCACTGTCCACCTGGTGATCTTGAGTAGATATTTCATGGATGGGTGATGAGCTGTGCTGCAGTTGTTTGTAATGTCTCCGTAAACCTCAGGATTTCTCTTAGGGGTGTTGGATCCAGCTATAGCAGTGACAGCTGATGATTATATGAGTTAAAAGACAGCACAGCTGATGGTCAGGGTCTACAAGTACTCTACAAGGTAATTTCCCAACTCCTGCAGCTGTAATCAAGACAGAACACTCACAGCATTGGCAAGAGGGGGAATCACAATGTGAAACATACAGATCCGTTCACACATTAATAAAATATTTTCATGTTTGGGAAGGAGCAAAATTTAAGAAAATTTGGACTGATTCAAATGGTTTTCTAATTCAGCATTTGTATTGTTAATGGATTGTATGTTTGTATGCAAACTTAAAAGGGATGGGTTGGTCACTTTGCCATGGAACTTTCTGGGTGGAAGATGCTGGCTGTGTCCTCAGGCAACTCTTCTTTCTCTGGGCTTAACATCTCCAAGCTCAGACTGCTCTTATTACGGGAGGTCATGGCTCCTAAATATTTTCAGAGATTTGAATGTATTGGCCGTAAGCTTAGTGAATGACCATTGTGGAGAAAAGTAACACCAAGAAGTTAGTGGAGCCAATACTACTCTACATATGACTCAAGTGTTTGTCCATGGGCATGAACACATGTGACTTAAAGGCACGCATGTGAACACTAAATATATGCTACATATCAGGTTGTAGATGCATTTGTTTGGATGTAAGCAGCATGATCATGAGTCTTAAGCATTTTATTTCATTGAAGTTGGACATGAGTTGAAAGTTTCAAGTATATCATGGTACTTGAGTTCACGTTTCTTCAAGGCAAGTGTTCCAACTGACATAGGCCATGGTTTCCTGGACTTGTATGTGGCTAACTGAGAGGAAAAAACTCTGGGTAGACTTAGGAAACACCCTTGCTGGCCCCTGTCTGCACCTGTTCCCCAGATACTGCAAAACTGATTTATTTAGTTATCTTCATTTTTGCTCTCTCATAGCAATAAGTATTTAGCAATGCTGTTAATTATATGAATTTGATGTCATTTGTAAATCATAATACAGAGTAGCTGATTGTAAACCCCTGTGTTTTCCTTGATGGAGTATGGCCTCCATCTGATTAAGCTCATTCCCATGTAGTAGTTACTAGTACAGTGTCTCAGAACTACCTTGTAGATAAGAAAAGCCAACCTATCAATTCTGTGTCATTGTGATACATTAGGGAAGCCATGAGATGGAGTTCTGTGGAGGATGGAAGCTTTGACTCTCTTGGAGAAATCCAACCTCTCCCTACAGAAGCCACACTGTGAAACTTAAATTGGTCCAGACAGTTCATATCCAACAACAACCCAGAAATAATACCACTCTTATTCTTTCTATTGATAGTTTCCCAAATTCACAAAGAGAGGAATCCCTCTTTCTTTCTATCCTGACTCTGCGGTTCACATTTGAAGTCCCTGAGGCTGTTGACATTTTGTACAGTGCATGAGGACATCTGGAAGACATTGGACATCAGAGAATAAGAAATTTCTCTCCACAATACCTGGTGAGGAGACCCTTCCTGAATGTCATGTGACCTCATATAAAAGGCCCAGAGGGTAAGGAAGGATAATGATGAACTATAAGAATAAAATCCAGAAGGAAAATAAATGTACCAGCAGTAAAATAAACACCCCCAATCAGCTCTCAGCCTGAGGCGCTCCCATGTGAGAAGAGCCAGGACAAATTGGAAACAAATGGAGTTTTGTCACTGGGTCTTATTTACACAACTCTCCAACTGTGATCTAATTCAAAGGTGTGTTTAAACGACAGAATCCCACTGTGTGATGGAAATTTTCAATCTGTAACCATTCTGTCAATGGCAGAGTCATTTCTGCTCCTGGAAGTGACATGATGCCTATGTGGAGCCTGAGTATGTGTTTTCCTAATTAAAAACAAAACCAAAGGAAACAAAAGCTAAAACACACACTAGTATACACAGACAAAAAAGAAAGAAAGGACTAAGACATGTCACAGTTGTAACAGAGCAAAAAATCAAGAGAGGTCCTAAGTGGCCTTACTGGTCTTAGAACAGAGAATATGTGTGTTTGTGTGTGTCCTGTGCGATACAGTGATGTCTCATCGCTGTGTCTTACTGTAATACAAAGCTGTCTCCTGTGCAGTCAAAGATACAAACCTCAGGGATAACTGGTCCTTAGCTATTTCTGGAGGTGGAGATGAGGCTGAACATGGAAAAAACTTCATTTCCCAACAGTGTATCCCATTTTCCAAGGTTGGAAAATCCAGTGCCAGTAGGTATTAACTTGTAATAGAATAGTCAGAGATAGCTCAAATGCAGACAGACCCTGTGATGGATTTACAGGGCCAGGTCCACATACCTGTAGCCCTTGAAATCATCACACTTGAAACTTTTCAAGAACCATTGGGGGGCCAGATAGGAACCTGATGTAATGGGTAGCCATTCCAGCTTTGATCTGGAAGTTCCAACCCCCATTGAGACTTCGGCAACTGTCACGCCTATAAGGTGGGGCCAAGGGAGGCCCCTGGAGACCCGAGATCTGGATGGGCGAATGCTCTCTCTGTTCCTGCACCCAAGACGGTGGAGGTGGACAGAGCAGAGCTCCAGAGAACACCGCTGGACTGCGATACACCTTCCCCAGACCCCACGACTTACCTATCCCTTCATTTGTAAGTTACCCAGTAAATAAACCTCCCTTTTAACTATGTGGAGTGGCCATAATAATTTCACCAATATCCCTGACCTTGGGAAGCTGAAACAGAATGAAAAGCAGTCCCTGTAGTATTATTGTCTTAGTTAGGGTTTCTATTGCTGCAATGATGACCACAAGATGACCACAGAAACTCTAATCAACAAAAACCGCTTAATTGGAGATAGCTTGTAGTTTCAGAGGTTTAGACTACTATCACCTTCAGACAGAAATGGTACTAGAGAACGTACTGAGAGTTCTAAACCTTGATCCAGGCAACAGGAAGTGAACTGTGACACTGAGCATAACTGAGCATATCTTGAACATAGAAGACTTCAAACTCTGTCCCCACAGTGACACACTTTCTCCAAGAAGGCCACACAAACTACAACAAGGCCACACCTCCTAATAGAGCCACTTCCTTTGGGAACCGTTTTCTTTCAAACACCACTATTATCATCTAGACAAACCTTCCCTTCTCCAGGTGCCTCAGCCCTGTGTGAGCAGAGACTTGTGCACTCCCCTCCACTGAGGATGCAAATTTTCCCCTGGAGATTAGAAGAATGTTTGAGTTTTGAGACTTCTGTATTTACAAGTGGAGACGCTAGAGCTTAGGTTCTTCCATGTACGGTGATATTTTATTTGTGCTGAAATGTGATTTTATTTGTATGTTAATAAATAAAGTTGCCTGGGGGTCAGAGCTAATTGCAAGCCATAGCACAGGCGGACAGTGATGGTGCACACCTTTAATCCTATCACATGACAGACAGTCTGTGTGCTCAAGGACATAGCGAGCTTGGAGACACAGGTCTTTAATCTCAAGACCAACCATAGAGACCTGGAGAACTGTATAGACAGGCAGTGACGAGGAGGTCATGTGGTTGTGTTTACGACCATTGAGAAGGCAGAACAGAAAGTCAATAAAAAGACAGACACACAGGAAGTAGGTCTCTTTTTAAGGGGAAAATCAGCAGCAGCGAGGTGTAAGAAGGCGGTCTTGATCTCAGCTCTTAGCTACTGCTCTGGCCTCTAGGGCTTTTAACTGTGCATTTGTCTCTATTTTCTTATTTAATAAAACCATTTAAAATTACATCTACATCCATGAGGTCTACTAGAAATTTCCTCTTAATCTCATGTAGAGTATAAGTCTATTATGAGATATCATTTGCCCTATGATACATAAAATACCTTCTTTAATAAGAGATGATGCTGTATCAGTGTAGGTCCATGTTCTGTAAAGTCATGGTTTTCTCAGAGTACTGAGACTGGCAAGGCAGTAAATATGAGACTAGAGAATACTGCATAATGTATAATTTCAGAACTACTGACAATTAACATGTACATACATTGTGTCAATAAATGAATTCTGTGAAAATATTTTAATAGTACTTTTAATCAGCTTACAGGAATTATACTGTTGTGGCAATAAATTATGATAAAAATATCTCTTATATTCTAAGAGACTGATATTTTTGCTAGATCACACAGCCAGAGTGAACAATACACTTTCAAGTCCTTCAGACTGTGATCAACTGTGAACTCGGACTGTTTAGCCTGCATTTAAGAGAATATTGTAACACCCAAACTTACTTGCCTAGGATTTCCCATATAATCAGCTTTTACATAAAGTGATAATACATAGCTCTAACCTTATTTTGTGTGCTCTTCCATGTTCCTGACTGAAGACTAATGCATGAGTGTTTGTATGTTTGTTATGATAACCTTTTGTTGAAAACAGAAAATGTACGTTCAAATACATTTTATAAAATGTGTATCCAGGATTTCATAAAACAATATGCAGATATTATTTGACAAAAAAAGTGTGTACTACTTATTTTAGTCAGCTGGAAAAAGTTATTAATCCATAGTAAAATTCTCTCAAATTTTTCTCTCAAATATCCCTTATTCTTTTCCCATGTGATGCTTTCTGTGATGTTCAGCAAATACAGAGCAAAGATCTTTGTTAAGGACAGAGAGAGAGGGGGCTACAGAGGGAGAGAAAGGAAGAAGGAGAGGGAGAGGGAGAGAAAGAGACAGACACAGACACACAGAGAGACAGGGATCCAAGGAGACAGAGACAGAGAGAGAGAGAGAGAGACAGAGACAGAGAGAGAGAGACAGAGAGAGAGAGAGACAGAGAGAGAGAGAGAGAGACAGACAGACAGAGACAGACAGAGAGAGAGAGAGAGAGAGAGAGAGAGAGATGCAGAAGAAAAGATGGAGATAAATACAGAGATTCAGATCCTACAACAGAAGATAACACAGGAAGAGTCATGAAGGGGATTTAAATCTGGGCTTGCTCTTAGTTAAATGACATCAATGGGAATTGTTTGATTTCTTTCCCTAATGTGATGTGGAAACAGTATTGATGAATCTGAGTTTATTATTAATGTGTTCCAACCAACTACAAAACATACATAAATGAATTGGAGTCGAAGCACAATTAAGATAAACTCATCAACTATTGACTGTTACTAAGAAACACTCATGGTGTCGCAGCCATGAGACTCATTCAGAATACTGAGGAAAAAATGATGATAAGTTGTGCTGCTCTATGGGACCAGTTATACTAAAACATTTAGTCCTGCGGAACCAGCTTAGGCTAACAGTACAGACTCACCAAAGGAAAAGAAAGTCCCAGAAAAAAATGTCTTCCTACTAAATCATTTGCATCTTCTCTTCATACTTCTCTTCTGTATGTTAATATATTAATTGGTCCTTAACCACAAAAGGCCATAAAGAAGTTTCTCAGGCTGGACAATTACAAACAATGTTTCTAGTCATTAGAGAAGTATGACAAATCCTACCCATGACCCTCCACCACCATTCTCCACATAGAAAGATCTCAAAAATAATGTTGTAGAAAATTCCCTACAAGAATCATAGATGTTATGGCAAATATCTATGAAATAATACCCTTAGCCTGACAAGCTCTTATGCAAATAATTCCCACCACCCCTTAGTTTAGTCTGTGGCTTCAGTAATGAATTAACAAATGCCTGTCCACTTCTACTCATAACCAAAGGCAGGGATTTGTATAAACATTACTTGTCATCAAATTATCAGACAAGGAAACTTCCAAACAGTGGCACAACAGCTTGCCAGCCCTCAAGTGGTTAACAGCCAAGGCAGCCAAGCTGCTATCAGGGCTTGGAATAAATTTCCTGATATTAACACTCCCACAGACATCTTTCCCACTATACACAGAAATCTACAGAGCCCTTTGTGACTTATTCCTTCATCTGCAACAAGTTATAGAGCAGCAGACAGATTATAAAGAAACTGCTTCCACCTTGTCTCTTTCATCTACTTATTAAAATTAAAATTTTAACTGTAAAAAGCTTCAGTGTGAAGTTGATAATACCTCTCATACTATTGCTGATTTGAAAATGCATCTCAATATGATGGCACAGAAGAACATAAGGCTCAGATTCTGGCTTGTCCTTGAGGTGTCTTTGTGTTTCAAATGTGGAGAGAATAGGCCATTTTCAAAAATAATACAAACTAAAACTGGCTAGTCATCCTCAGAATACTAAACCTCCCTTTAAAACACCTGCACATTATAAGATGCATTTTCACTGGTCCAGTCTATGTCGATGGTGGTGACAAGGAGAATCCAATTTCAGGAAACAGGGGAATGAGCACCCAGGGCTGCTGATGACAGGATCAGGTCTCTACATTCCCAGCTTGGAATCCACTGCTCTTTCCCCAGGGCTATCTGAGCAGGAGCCCAGCTTGTTGTCAAAATAGCAGACTCCACAGCCTGGGGACTCCACAATGTGACACTCAGCTCCATCCCTAATCCTAAAACAATAAGAGATTTGATTACTACTTCCAAAAGCAATTCATCATCAGATGTATCAAAAACTAAACACATAAAGACATAAAATTAGATTTCATAGAAAAGGTTAAAGCACTTACCCCAAAAATACATGGAGACCCCTTCCAACAAACTGCCTTTCCTTGTTTAAGGGAAACCAAATTGGACTGTGAAAGGGGCTTTGTTTGTGCACATGCTGTTGATTTGTCTTTTACTAGCCTGATTCATACTATAGCTTATTACCAGCTACTCCAACAACAGTCCCAATCCCTTAGATTTAAGAGGTATTTATAGCATAATGTATTGCTCCAGTTTGTTCTATTTTAATTTCTTGAAAAGGAACCATGTCAATGGAGGTGGTCACTGGTAAACAACTGATCAAGGCATGGTGCACTTTAAGGGCAACCTTAGTCAGCATCACCTTATGCCTAGCAGTCCTTTTGAAAAGTTGACAAAGACCCTCTAAGACTGTGAAATGACAGACAAAGGGACACTCAGAATGATTATTTTTGAGCAAGTCTCCAGTCTAATCTTCTCTGTCATCTCAGTCCCATGGGCAGCTTCCTGCTTCTCCAGGGTTTCTGACACACTCAGGATGTGGTTGTAACACTGTGTCTTGCACAGTAATAGACTGCAGAGTCCTCAGATGTCAGGCTGCTGAGCTCCATGTAGGCTGTGCTGGAGGATGTGTCTGCAGTCAGTGTGGCCTTCCCCTGGAACTTCTGATTGTAGTCAGTACTATCAAATAAGGGAACAATGTACCCAATCCACTCCAGACCCTGTCCAGGACTCTGCTTCACCCAGTGCATAGCAGAGGTATCAAAAGTGTAGCCAGAAGCCTTGCAGGACAACTTCACTGAGGACCCAGGTTTCACCAGATCAGCACCAGACTGCTGCAGCTGGACCTGGGAGTGGACACCTGTGGAGAGAAAGGCAGAGTGGACGTCATTGTCACCCCAGTCCATGTTCCTTGTTCAGGTCTGGAACTGGAAAGCCCCTTACCTGTAGTTACTGACAGGAGGAAGAGGATGATCCAGCTCCATCCCATGGTGAGGACCTGTGTGCTCAGTGACTGTGGAGAGGACACTGATCATATGTTGTTCTGGGGTGTGGACTTCCTTGTATTTACCCCCACAGACTTAATAATTTGCTTATTCATGAGCAGGGTACTTCTTAGATAAGTACCTAGTCCAGCTGGAGAAGAAAGTGGCAGAGAATACCTGGGTCAGGCAGCAGGATGTTGAGTGCTAATTCCTAATCCTCTCTGAGGAAATATATAACATGTTCCTTCCCTTAGCCCTGTACAGATGATGAGAATGCAACATCAGGACCTGAGCTCTCAATAGAATCAGACCTGAGAAAGTTGCTAGACTTTGGGAAAAGGTTGTCAGATTGATGTACAGGTGGTGATTGTGATGATGATGATGATGATGACGATGATGATAATACTGATGGGAAATTTAAAACCTGACAAGTTATGAGGATTTACAACCTCCATTGAGATATATGCAATTAGTATTTGCTATTCCAACAGACTATACACTAAGAAACACACCCCAATGTCCAAAAATTAATATACTTCAGAAATATTTGCACAACAATGATTATTGTAGCAACATCACAATAACTAAATTACGGAAATAAACCACTTATCTGTCACCAGACGATTTCATCAAGAAGACATGTTTATATAAACAAAACAACAGAAGTTTTTCATCTGCAAGAAATATGGAAATTACAACAGTTATAGAAAAATGGATGCAACTAGAGATAAAAGAATTAGTTCAGACCATCTCAGAAACACAGACATTAAATGAGACTCTCATTAGTACTTCTTAGATATTTCATACTCACACACAACTATGAATACAAATACATGATGAAGTATAAGTGAAATTGTCTAGTAGTATAAAGGTAAAGTAGGAGGGGTAAGAAAATGAAGAGTAGAGGGTATGGAGAAATATATGCAGTGTGCAAAATACACATGTATGAAAATTCTAAATATGTAAAATTGTTATGTTTACATTTAAAAATTTGTATTCCTTGAAATTTTTATCCATGTATAAAATATATTATGATCATATCTACACCCACTATGCCCCACATGTTCCTCTTGGAACCTTCCAATAAGTCTCTCTCCCAACTTCCTCACTTCTTTGATTTCATTAACACAGTGACTCCAATCAGTGCTATCTATTTACACATAGGTGGGGTCATTCACTAGTACATAGGGAAACTCCAGTGATCTTCCACAGAAAATTTATTGTATTTTCCTCATCCATCATCAAATGCCAATAGATCCTCAGTTTGGTGTGGGTCCTAGGAGTTTCTCTCCATCCATGTTATAGTTTTAAAAACTGTTATTCTATCCTTAGTGGTGAGAAAAGGGCAGGAGAGGACATGGGAAAGATCTGGGAGTCCCCTCCACACCAACCTCATCTCTCTACTAGGGATTCTTGGCTTCGTTGTTCTCCCTGCTGGTTCTGAATTCCCCTGCAGGTTGATTTATCATGGCTTATACTGAAGTTGCATTGTCTTTTTATAAAATTTATTTTTAATTCATTTTATGTACCAACCACAGATGCCTCCTCATCCCTCCTCCTGCTCTCTCCCACCTTCTCCCTGGACCCATACCTCACCCCCTCCTCCAAAAGAATAAGTATTTCCATGAGGGACATCAAAGCCTGGTACATTCAATTGATGCAGAACCAAGCCCCTCTCTGCTTTAACTGGGGGTGAACAAGGGGGAGATCATAGGTAATAGGCTCCAGAAAGCCAGCTCCTGCACCAGGGATAGATCCTGAACACACTGCCAGGGGCCTCTCAAACAGACCCAGCTACACAACTGTTTCCCATATGCAGAGGGTCTAGTCTGGTCCCAAGCAGGTTCCACAGCTGTCAGCCTAAAGTTCTTGAGTTCCTTTGACTTGGTTCAGTTGTCTCTGTAGATCTCCCCATCATGATCTTGACCCCTCTTGATCATATAATCCCTCTTCCCTCTCTTCGAGACCATAACTAGATGTCAACATGTAGAAGATTGCAAATAGATCCATATCTATCTCCATGCACAAAACTCAAGTCCAAGTGGATCAAGACCTCAATATAAAAGCAGTTATAGTGAACCTGATAGAAGAGAAAGTAGGAAATTGTCTTGAAGGAATTGGCACAGGAGACCACTTCCTAAATATAACACCAGTAGCACATACACTGAGAGCAACAATTAATAAATGGGACCTGTTGAAAATGAGAAGCATCTGTAAGGCAAGGACACAGTAAATAAGACAAAACGGCAGCCTACAGAATGGGGGAAAAGATCTTCACCAATCCCACATCTGACAGAAGACTGATCTACCAAATATGTGAAGAATTCATGGAAAATAGACATCAAAATAACAATTCATTTAAAAATGGGCTAAACAGAGAATTCTCAACAGAAGAATCCCAAATGGCTAAAAGAAATTTAAGGAATTGCTCACCATCCTTAGTCATCAGAGAAATGCAAATCAAAACAACTCTGAGAAACCATCTTACACCTGTCAGAATGACTAAGATCAAAACCACTGATGACAGCTTATGTTGGAGAGGATGTGGAGCAAGTGGAACACTCCTCCAATCTTGGTGGGAATGCTAACTTGTACAGCACTGTCTTTCTTGAGCAGTAACAAATTCCTACAACTTCAGTGTTCATAGAGCTTAGCTTCAGAGAGAAATGGTTGTTGTTAATCTGGAGATGCTGACTGGATATGTCAGAGATTGATTTTAAGATGCTTCCATACTATCATCAATGTACCTCTCAGTGCCAGCCTCCTCCCTGGTGACAGTTGGATCCAGCTCTAGTAGTTCCCACTTGTAATTAGGTGACAACAGGAAAGAACAACAGGAGACTACATTCTTCAGACCGTATCTGGGACAGATCACCTGATGTCAGAGAACCACACTGAGTCTTAAGCTCAGATGCAGCTCCCCATGTATCCATGTATGGATTCCTGAGACATGCAGATAAAGGGGTCAACAGAAAGAGGATAACCCACTGTGGCACTCACATAAAGTTAACATTTACAGAAAATAAATTCACATTAAGAAGGAAGTAGAAATGAACCAAATAAATGTTGTGACTCAATCTGTTTCCCACACTGCATTTGATGCATTTAAAGGAATGAGGGGAGAGAGGAGATCTCCTTGACAAGGATCCTCATGGGTGGAGGTTATGTGTACTTACACAGTTTTATCTCTCCATGTCTACCTTTCCAAGTCCACAGTCATCTTATTCTTGTATAGGGCATGTGTTAGTCAAGCTATTCAGAAGCTGAACATTTCATGGATTTGAAATATACTCCCAGAAATGGGGACAATCCAATATCACTATGTAGAGTTATGTGTACATTTGTGTTTAAATGTCTGAACTATAGCTATAATACTAAAACAAAAAATGCATACTACAGAAATGCATGCTATTCATGTATATTTTGCTCTAATTTTAGGTCATGGGTCAGATGCACCTAAGGTTGAAGCATAGAAGTATTTGGGACCAGTCTGGTGCATATCTCCTCTTCTACCACTGGTTAGAATTGATATGATATCTTGGAGGCTGTCATTCCACAGGGTAACACCCTCTTCTCATTATAGAAGAAAACTTATCCCTACAATTCAGGTTACTGGATGGTTTTGTATGGGCATTTCAGAGTCTCTGTTGGGCTATGTAATGTCTACAAAGCCACACTTAACTTCAGTACATGGGATGCTGATGACTATCACAGGTTACAATGGACAGGGGTGCATGTCTACTTAAATAGTATGGAGACTTTCTCTTCTTACAATGTATACATTCACAAAATCATGGGCCCTGTGAGAATATGAACAGATACTTTGAACTTAATCTGCTGAGTTAAAGTGATATTAGTATTATAGTATGTGCAGATCTGTTGCAACAAATGTGAAAGTGAGCAGGAGTTCTCCTTGAATACATCACATACTGATTTCTAGCTTTTTATGATTCGCCCTTTACCCTGTGGATTATTTACACTTCTCCTCTGGCTGGTCATGTTTGCAATGATCATAAACCCCTCGACCTCTCTACTATAACTGTGCTGTATTTTACTCTTCTAAACACCACTTAAGGACCTGAGCACCACTTGCACAATTCCTGAGGCCCTCCACAGGGAGGATTGTGTCTGGAAACAGATTCACATCTCCTCACTCTGTTTCTCTCACAGATTGATGCACATGGTTTCCTCAGTGGCCAGATATCTAAGATGCAGGAAAATCCAGTTTAGAGATGTTTCTCGGCATCCTTAGGATGCGGTTGGCTGTAACTTGCCACTGAAGGAAGTTACAGCCAACCGCTGCAGCCCATTCCTCTGGGAAAATGTCATGAATCAGCAACTCTAACTACTAAACAGTCTTCAGCAAATCACCGTGGATGACTGTGACACCCATGTATCCCAAAGACTGGAGGAGAATGTCTTGTGTCACTGTGTTCACTGTTCTGTAACAGGCTGTGATACAGGGCAGGGTATTGAGTCTGGGGAAGACTGTGAATGTGGAATCAGTGATCACTGTTTAATCTCAGAGCCTATACCTGAAAGCTCATAAATGTAAACTGGTGTGATGAATAAAACTTGAAAATAAATATTCAACAGCAGCATTGGTCATCTAGGAATTAGACGCTGATGTGAAATGTGATCAAACTTTTCTACTCCAAAGTATCAATTCAATTATGGTAGACACATGCTCACATTGATATCAACAGGAGAATGAGTGGATCAAGTTCCCTAATTTAAAACTCCTGCTTTCTGAATCTTGCATGCAGGGTGACTGGGAAATTCTTCATGTAATAGAACTAATCCTTAGTGTGTTGTTCCTTTCCTCAGTACTTACACATAAGTTTTGAGAAAGTCTTCAGGTTACTATTCCCTGTCCTCTCAACTCCAAGGCAGCTTCCTGCTCCTTCAGGGTTTCTGACACACCTCAGATGTGTGCTATGATAGTGCTCTTTGCACAGTAATAGATGGCAGAGTCCTCAGGTGTCAGGCTGCTGAGCTCAGTATAGACTGTGTTAGATGTTGTGTCTGCATCTAGTGTGGCTCTGTCCTAAAACTTCTGTCTGTAGTTTGTTGGACCAATGCTTGGGAGTATCCATCCAATCTTTTCAAGCTCAGGTCTAGAGTCTGCCTTACCCAATTCATATAGGAAATGGGGGAGCTATCTGAGTCAAAGTCCTTGCAGGAAATCTTTACTGAATCTCCAGGACTTCTCAGTCCAACTCCAGACTGCTGCATCTGAACCTTGGAATGGACAGCACATGTAGAAAGGATGCCATGATCACTTCAGTCTCTGGCTCCCCATCAGCCCTGCTCCTAGTAATGCACTTACCTACAGCTGCTGCCACCAGGTAGAGGATGATCTGACTTCAGTCTGCAGTGAGAAACTGTGTGCTCGGGGACTGTGGCCAAAGAGCACTAATGTGGTACTGTTGCTTTTGTGAACATCCCTGTATTTACAAGCACAAACTCTAATTTATGTAATCATGAGGAATGATATTTCTTAGAGCCAGAACTGCTCCTTTTTTGAGACATAACAGGTAGAGTTTTTCTGTGTTAGTCAGTTGGATGGTGAGGTTCAAGTCCTAAACCTGTCTGGGGAAATGCATTCCCTCCTTCTTTCTGCCTCAACCTGACACCTGTGCTCACAGAGGTCTTCCATCCCAGTGAGAATCTACTCACCATATCCATGTTTATTAAAGTGAACCACACTTCAAGGGTTCACGGATCACTTGAACCTTCTTAGGATCAAGCATATTTGTGATGCTGAGAAGTTGTATTGACCATCGTGTCCCCACAGACACTGTCACAGCACTTTGGAGGCTGCTGTCCATTCCACACCAGTGGTCAGCAGGAATATGTACACCTCTTATATCATATGGATCTCCTTGGCAGACACTACTTCGTAAAATGTTGCTCAGGAAGCTGATGGTCAAATATCCTTAAACTTTACTGATATGTCTTTCATAAACTAGTATCCTATCCAGCAGCAACAGGAATCCATTCTGCATTGGTGACCTCACTATGGGTTTTATTTAACAAATAACCTCTCCAGTGTTGTGGCCTGGAGATCTCACATGTCAACTAGACCATGGTCTTTAAATTTAATGATACTGGCAATGAAATCCACAGAGGCTGTTGAAATTTCCTCAATGCACAACATCATTACCTGCTTCGGCTACCCTTTACTTCATAGAGAATTGGTGAATCCACAGCGCCTCCTGCTGGTCATGAGTATTGGCTCACATAAGTTCTCACACACAGGCTGCTCACTGTGACTTTTGTTTCTCTTCTTTGTAATGTGCCTGGTGATGCTGAGTAGATATTTCAAGGATGGATAATGAGCTGTTGTCTCCAAGAACCACAGTCCTTTCTCTAGGTGCTGTTAGATCTAGCTTTAACAGTGACCACTGGTGCTGAAGTGAGTTACCAGAGACAGTGCAAGTCTTGGACTGGATTTACAATTGCTCTACAATGCAGTTCCCCCATTCCTGTAGCTGTGCTAGAATAGAAAACTCACTACACCAGCAAGAGGAACATATTTTGTACTTACAGTTCAATTTCCACCTACAGAAAATATTTTCACACTTGAGAAGTAACCAGATTTTAAAAAAATTTAGACTGTGATTCAATCTGTTAATGCAGCATTTGTATCAGGGATGGGTTATAGATTTGTATATAAAGACTTAAAAGGGATTGTTTGTCCCTCTTTCATGGATCTTTCTGGGTGGAAAATACAGTCTGTTCCTTCAGGGGTCTCTCTCTTCTCTTTGGATCTAGCTTTAACAAGCTCAATATCCTCTTATTCGTGTATGGTCATGACTAATGATGTTCAGAGGCTTGGATGTATTTTCCATAAACTCAGTGAATGGCAGATGTAGAACTGAATGACTGACTCCCAGCTCCAAGGAGTTAATGCAACCAATCAAATGTATATGACTCATGTGTGTCCCTGCAAATGAATACATGTGACATGTAAGCACATGTTAACCCCTAAGAATATACTGCATATCATTGGATGTAAGGAACATGGTCATGAATCAAATGCATTTCACTCCCATACAAGTTCCTGGATTGAAAGGTTTAAAGTATCTCATGGTATTGGTTTTCCATTTCTGTATGTAAGTGCTTTAACTACCTTCTGTATTCAAGGCTTGCTACAAAGAGGGATTGTTGAAGTCAAGCTCACATGAATGATATATGTCGTACATTGTAGATACTTTTGCTTCCATGATGTTTCTTCCTAGCATTGCTGAAATAGGCTCCTGCTGTTGATTCTTCCTAGAGAAAGCTGAGCACTTACAATATAACCTGAGCCTATAGATTCTCCCCTTATTGAAGATTCTTGAGGAACATGTGCTGTGGGATGGTCTTTCTGTACACTGTGAATATGTATTCCCACCATTGGTTAATAAAGAAGCTGTTTTGGCCTACGGTAGGTCAGGAGACAGCCAGGCAGGAAATCCATGGAAGATAAAGGTGGAAGAATGGCTGGATTGGAGGAGACATGAGAGCTGCCCAAGAAAGCAAGATGTAGCACAACACAGCTGAAGCCATGAGGCATGTGGCAACACATAGATTAATAGAAATGGGTTAATTTGAGATGTAAGAGGTATCTAGTAAGAAGCCTGAGCCATAGACCAAATAGTTTGTCATTAATATAAGCCTCTGTGTGTTTACTTGGGACCGAGCAACTGCTGGACACAATAAAATTCCCAGCTACATATGATGCCCAGACATTTGGCAAGAATTTCCACATAAAACCTGAGAGGTTAAAAAAATGTTCTAAAATGTACTAAGAGCAGCTTCCTAGTTTGTGTCTGTCATGCAGGCCAGGGTACAAAGATGCTGAGGTACAGAGACTCCATGGCATTCCTGCTTGAGCACAGCATGGCAGATTCCTGCCATGGTACACAGAGGTTTCTCCAAGCCATGCAGCATGCTCCCTGGCAGATTTAGACTTTGTTATAAGGTTTCTGGCCTGCATGCTGCTTGGTGGAGGCACAGACCCACTGCTTCCCAGAGTTGTTGGTGAGCATAGCTCCCAGAGCTGGTGGTAAGTGTACTTCCGCCATGGTGAAAAACAGAGCAAGGCAGAGCTATCAGCCAAAACAGTGGCTTTGGTTCTAGCCACACAGCTTAGCAATTTCAAAACTCTCCTGATCAGAAAACGATTATAGATACATAATAGGGCAGATTCAGATGGAAAAAAACTCTAAACAGTTTACAGTGTGTTTAAAAACGTACATAGGCTTGCAATAGAGAGGGAAAGGAGTATAGACAGTAATATGACAAAATAAATAGTTTTAAAAAAGTCTTTAAAGACACAGTAAAAGTAATATAAAAGAAATAAACCATATACAGATAGAAAATACATGCAGAGTCTGGATTATATATATTATTGTATTTTCTTTGAATTGTTTGACTGTTAATGAGCTAACTCCAGAAGGACATTTGATTGTAAAGGCTGCTAAGTTAAACCAACATATATATTTTAAAGGTATCTTGACTTCAAAATTTGGGTCTAAGGATATGTTGCTTTGGAAAAGAGGTTCTGCTTTTGTTTCCACAGAAGCTGTGGGTTTTTTCCAGGTTAATATGGTTCCATCAAGGAAGACCCCCTGAGAGATCTCCAAAGGAGCAATGGCCCATATGATCCAAAATACAGAATAGCTTCAAAGCACCTGGCTGAGACAATGCAGTCTCACAGACTACTACAGTCAAGACTTAATCATAATTCTAAATTTTGTCAGGGTCTCTCAAGATCACCAGCACCCACCAATCAGCAGGAAATAGTCTAGAAAAATACTCCCAAATTCCCAAAATACTGTTTATAAATCTTTGTTTTTATTTAAAGGGGCTTGATTATAATGGTTAATGGTCACAGTCAATTTCAATTTCTTTCTGAAGAAAAAAGTGGGATATGATATAGAAATGATAAAAAAAAGAGTAGATTATCAAATCTACTTTAATAAAAACTGTTAATCTCAAAATACATTTGTATGGATTTTGGTTCATTGATGCAAATTTAAGGTCAATTTTGTTATATTGTATGTATATTTCTACTCTTTTTTTAAGGTATTAGGTCTATGCAACTCATTAAAATTGTAATGTAAGAAATACAGATTAATAGTCATCTATGATAATCAAATTTATAGTCATGTTAGTTAAGTTTCCTAGATATGCAAAGTTATAATTCAATTAGATAGGTAATCTTCAAACACTTCAAAGATCTACAGAGTATGGCATTTAAAATGTTTTAAAATTTTAGACTTTTCTGGACAGTGAGACATGTCTGCTCCTGGCAGCACCAATTTACTTCAAAGAGGATGATGGGCATCAAAGACACTCCATAGGGAGTTTATCTTCTGGCCACTTGGGGGAAAACTGGCCACTTGGGGGAAGAAACTGCTCTTGCCTGAACTGCTTGGCAGGATGTTGTATAAACTGAACATGCAGGACCCATGGGAAAGTGACCACTGAGCTTTGCCAAATCAAGGTGAGATGGTCCTTCATGTTCCTGCTTCACAGAAGACACTGACAGACATTCTGCAGGACACAGAGAAAAGGGACTGATGAACTTTTCCAAAATATGTGAACAGTTCTTCAAATTTCTTGCTTCACTGAAAAATCTTCCAGATACTCAGGGCCTATAGGCTGGAGATAGATGATGTCAGATTTCTTTAAAGAAAGCTACCTACATCAAAAGAGATCAACTCATTGTTATGAGTAAAACATATTCATATTTTAAAATATTTAAAAGATAAATCTATTAAGATGTGTCTAAACTGTGAATAAGCACTTACTAAACCAAGAATGCTGAGTGCAGGCTGAGGCACTGAACCACTATGGTAGGATGGGCAATAAGAGCTGCACTAACACTTGGGTTACTTTTCCAGGAGGTTGTCAACATTACAGTGACTTTTCATCTATGATTAAATTATGAGTCTTGAAATAGAAGAATATTTGACATTCTCTCCATGAGATTCAAAGATCACCACCACACATTTTCTCATCAAGGAGAGGAAGTACAAAGGTCTAGAAGAAGGAAAAGATCCTGGAATGGATGATACAGAGATGAAGTTGCCATGTTTGGGTGACTGGGCCAGAGTGCAAGAGATGCAAGGACTGCTGATTCCTGAGTATGGGAAAGGCAGGCACAAAACTCTTCTGAACATAGAATATCATTTCTAACCATGAACACTGATTGCATTTTAGATGCTTCATCCATTCAGGGAATAAAAGTGTGGTGTTCTGTCTTAAGTCTGTGATATGAGATGCAGTGGATGTAAACTTTTTTCTGAATTTTTCAAACGTGCTCAAAGTACTTCTTGTTCCAAACCTAAAAAATGTAAAAACAAGTGTGGACTATGTGGTATAAAATAAAAAATTCATAAGTTTCAAACAACAAATTGTTATATAAATGTGGATGCTAAGAACTCTTCCTTTGAGGGATCAAAAATAGAAACTATTGCTGTAAATATGGAGCAGGACAACTCATCTTTTCAGAACATTTCACTGAACTACTTTATATTCAAAATCCCAGAGCTCAGCTATACACAAGTTGAGAGCTTATTTCCCATTAGTGCTGTAGGCATATCTGGATCTCCCCGTTCATCACAGTGACACGTGAGGTGGGAAGCGGTGCAGAGGGAACAACTGTTACATGTAAAGCAACCATCATTCTTCACAAGTTCTCAAGCACCTGGATTTTAAATGATGGTACTATTTTGATCTATGTGAGGGGAGGGGGCATGTTATATGTTGATGATGTGAGTAATGGGATTTAAGATATGCATGGAGTAGAGCAGCAAACAGATGTACTTTTAGACGACATGAAAAGTCGCCTTCTAGAGGCAAGATGTAATCTCACAAGATGGAAATGCCATGCAGCCATTAATAGTTGAATTGTGAAAGAAAGTGAATCCTTTATGAGAAACTATCCTTAATCTCAGAAATCTCCCCCAATAAGCTAAAATTCTACAAATCTAACATTGAAGCTGGTTCTTAACCAGATAATGAAATGTTCTGGGGGTAAACCTGAACACTAGGATGGATGCAGTACATACACCTGGGACATCACAGAAGATTCAAGGACTCACATCCCTTAAACACAAGACTGGACAGTGATGAAGCTGATCTCAGGTGAGTGCCAGAGTGGTGGAAACAGATGAAGGTTGCCTTGACATCCAGGGTTTCATAGGAAACATTGCCTAAATTCACATGTGGGGCAGTGATATGCTGTAAGTATGATTATGTCTCATCTTCTATACCTTCAGGAACCTGAATATGCACAGGGAGAGTCTGGATTTAATTTATTTTCTTCTAATCTCTTTTCCCAAGTCACAAGATCATACATTAGGGATCATTATAGACAATTTGACTAAAACACTTGAAGAGAAAAATATGATTGGTGAAGTGAGTAATGAAATACAAAACACAGGAAAAGACAGATGGTGTGATTATGTCCAGCTTTCCCTCCCTCCTTCTCCTGAGCTGAGGGCTGTGCAGATCAGTGGATGACACCTTGGGACCATGTTTCCTATAGTTGCCCAGCAGAGCTACATGGGCTCAACACAGTGGATACAACATCAAGAACTGAAATCCCAAGTCATTATTCCAACTGAGAAAATCCCTCCTGCAAGTGAAAAAAAAAGATACAGATAGATTTACAGATGCTGGTGCTGGTGATGACTGCATGTTTGGCACCTCAAGTTTGAAAAATTGTAGTGTTCTTCATTTTTCTCTTGGGTTTTATTTTTTTTTTGAGACAGAATTTCTCTGTGTAGTTTGGTGCCTGTCTCGCTCTGTAGACTAGGCTGGCCTCGAACTCACAGAGACCTGCCTGGCTCTGCTTCCTGAGTGCTGGAATTAAAGGCGTGTGCCACCACCACCTGGCATAGCCTTCTTATATGTATATGCAATTAATGTTTATCCTTCCAGTAAGGTTCATAGGTAATGAATAAAACATATGTGTACAATATTATTTAATGAATGATTTTTCTCTACTCACTTTGGAGTCTTGTCACAGTAGCTATGTCATGTGTATTATATGGTATTTGAATTTATATGAAGTTAGGATGGGAAACCTTAGAGTCTCAGAGGACTCCCTCACTCTTCAGAAGTTTCTCTTATCTATTACATTTTATTTTCCTGGAGAAACCTGAACATACACCACCCCATGCTGGTCTTCTGGATCCTCAAGGGGAGGCTGTTTCTGAGCACACAGGGAACCTACTCATTGTATCTGCTTCCCAGTAATACAAGGCTGGATCTTAATTGTAGCAAAGCTCAGCTTCAGGGTGAACTGGTTGTTGAATGTGTCCACTGACACACTCATAGATTTTTCCGTCACAGCTGCACACTTTCTACAGCCTTTATCTTCCTTCCACAGGGCATGCTGGCTCTTCTTGAAGGTGAACAGCCCAGAGAAGGAACTCCTCTCCACAGAGCCAGGTGTTTTGTTTTGTGACCCATTGAATTTAACCAAGCCCATCTAGTAAAACTGTTTAATGGAGTGGGTGGTTGGGATTTCTTTTGTTCCTGCTTGAGATGGTGTCTCAAGTAGTTCCAAATGCCCTGAAACTAGCTGTGTACTGAGACTAACCTTGACCTGCTAATCTTCCTTGCCTACACCTCCCGGGTGCTGGGAGTTTGATGTATATATCAGTGCACCATTTGCATGCTTGGTGCTTGTAGAAACCAGAAAAGGGTGTTGGATGCCATAAAAGTAACATTACAGATAGTTGTGAGCCGCTATGTGGGAGGTAGGAAGTGAACCTGAGTCCTCAGGAAGAGCAGGCAATTCTCCAGCCTACAGTGTTGCTTTTTAAAATAAGGTTTCAAGGAAATAAGTGACATTTTCATATGCATGATCATTATACTTGGAATTACTTCTGATTTTTTGAAATAAAAAATGTTATTCAGTATGATGTGATCTAAAAAATTAACTCCACATTGTTAATATTTTTTCTTTTATTGAAAATAGATTTTTTTCATGTACTATATTCTGATTATGATTTCCCCTTAATCTACTCATCCAAGTTCCTTACTACCTCCCCTTCCATCTGGATCCAACTCCTATTTGTTTCTCATTAAAAAAACAAGCTGAAATCTAAGGGATAATAATAAAATAAGTATAAATAAAAAACACAGTGGAATTGAACAAAAGAAACAGAAGGAAAATGGCCCAAGAAAAGGACAAAAAAACTAATACAGAAACAGAGACACATTCATTTGCATACCATGAAAACACATATCTACCATATCCAAAGGGCCTAGTCCAATCCCATGGGGTTCCACAGCCACCAGGGGGAACCCAGTCAGGAGGATCAGGATCTGTCCCTGGTCTATGGGCAGGCTTCTGGAACTCAGTGCCTGTGGTGTGATACCTTGCACAGCCTTGGTGCAGTGGGAAGGGACTTGGACCTGCCTAGGCTCAGCAGGCTGGGCTCTGCTGACTCCCCATGGGAGACCTCAATTTGGGGGATGTGGGGATTCGGGGTGGCTTGGGAAAGAGGGCTAGGGGGAGGGAGGAGGGTTATCTGTGGATAGTATGAGGAGTGAGTAGAAAATTTCTTAATAAAGGAAAATGAAAGAAAAAAAAGAAAACACATATCTAAAACCCATAATATATATGCAAAGTTTGAATAGATTGAGAGAGAGAACAAAAACAAAAAGTCAAAATAAAAATAAATTAAATAAATATAAAATTAAAAAAAGAATAATCCCTGATATGTTATTATGAGACAAGAAACCTCCAAAGATGCTTTTGAGTTTGTTTTCTGTTGGCCATCGACTGCTGGACATGGCGACTGCCCTTAAGAGTAGATGTTTCCCCAGTGAGACCTCCTTGGAGAAAACTAAATTTTCATTTGAAGGTGTTTACCAAATGGAGACAGATTCTGTCTTAGGAGTGGGTCATGTGTCCACTTCTCTTTTCAGATCAAGGGCCCCATCTGCTACACACCCATGTAGGCTCAATGAATGCTGCTTCAGTCTCTGAGTTCATCATACATGTATCTGTCCTGTTGCTTTTAGAAGACCATTTTTCCTTGCTGTTCTGCATCCTCCATGGCTTTTCTACTCTTTGCATCTGCACTTCTTCAGTTTTCCTGAACATGTAGGGGAGGAATTGGATGGAGAAGTCCCTTTTTATGGCTGAGTGTTCAAAAATTTCTCACTCTTTGCATATGATTGCATTTATCATCTGATCTGCCTGTAGGTCTCTGCATTTCCTCCCATGTGATAAAGAAGGAGGCTTCTATGATGATGGCTTAGCAAAACACTGATCTATGAGAGTAGCAGAATGTGTTAGAAGTCATTTTAGCTGCATTCCTTTAGTACAACAGCAGTATTTGGTTTTACCCTAAGTCTCTTGGGTATCTAGTCTCAGGTTCCTGGTCACTCAAGCAACATCAAATATGGGCTCCATCTCACATAGTGGGCTTTGAGTCAAGTCAGATGTTGGTGGTCATTTCCACAAACTTGTAACACTATTTTTACAGAGTGGGAATATGTTTCTTCTGCACTTTAGTCTTGTAGCCACTACAAAATCATGCAGGGGAGTGGGCCTCGTGGCCTTGCCACAATAGGAAAGGATGAGCATTTCCCATGAGGGGCCTGTGTTCAGCTAATTTCAGGAAAGGACATATAGAATGTCAGATTCCAATGTTGTGAAGCCTGCTTTGTGTTTCTTGGGGATCCACAATGATGGTGAGGCATCCCCTGGAGAGTGTCCTCATAGTTCCTGTGGTTGGATCCCAGATAGACACTTTCAGCATCTCCTCTAAAGGGAGTTTGAGACAGTGATGAGCCTGCATTCTTAGCTTCATAGTGTGGTTGATTCTTCTTCTGGGCTGAATAAGGGTCAGGATTCATAGTCCTGGGCTTCAGCTGTGTCCTGTTCATTACTGTGGTCCTACTGAATCCAGATGTGGACTGTCTATTACACTTGACCTCTATGTTATGAGATGATTATCCTGTGCTGATTTCCTGGTGGGATGATCATGGGATAACCCAAGTGATGATTCCTGTGTTATCTTTTGCTCACATGGAATTGTGTAAATAAAATTTTTCTGGGATAGTTTTTAATTCAATGAGAGACACAGAACTCTCAGAGAAGCTGGATCCAATCTATTCATAAAGTTTTCTGATTGATTGTCACCCAGATGCACAGGAGTCAAATGCCACAATCAGTGCAGTAACACTTCCTTGTTCAGATGGTCCACAGAGTGAGTTTCTAACGACAGATTAGGGCACTAATGAGACTCATGAGACCACTCCTGTGCCAGTCTGGAATATACATTTCCTGAGAAATGTCATCTTTTCAGTAATGGTCATGCAACATGTGTCCATATTTATGAAATATGGAATTGTAACTTGATTTACATATTTAATGAATAATGTTGTAAGCACAATTTTGATTCCCCCTCTTTGGTTCTTTCAAATGTACAACTAGTTCCTTTAGATTATAGTTACCATCAGTGCTATAGAGTTCTAGATCTAGGACCTCACTTTACCTGTGTGGGTGCCAACTGTCCATGTCTACCCTTACATCCATCCACACATCTATATCCAACTCAGGTGGTTACTGTGATTACCACCCAATAAGAAGTGATGTAATAGAGCTTTTCTCTTCCTGTACATTAATATTGTCATACAGTTCCATGAATGGTAACACAAATTACCTCCATTATGAATATGATGGCTGTATATATGTATAAATATATGTGTGTGTGTCTGTGTGTGTGTGTATAGTCTACAAACCTCTATTTTATTTCAATATATTTACTTTTATTTCTGTAAATACATGTTTTAAACTTATTTTAACAGATACCTAGTAATAGTCCTTTATCATGGAAAGAGGAAAATCCCATGAGGTTTCACCCCTCTCTGAAAGATTATTGGCAAAGTATGGCTGTTGGGAAATGGAGTGCCATTTTCCTCAGTAGTAGAGCTACTGGAACATTGCCAAAATTCCCACCCACAGTCAAAAAGTTCTAATTAAACTCAATGGGTTACAAATAAAAAGAGACACAGAGCTAGGAGTGGGACATGTGGAGGAAAATAAGTTTTTTCACAAGGGAGGAGAAGACAAAGGAGAATTAGAGTGAAGAGACTAAAATTAGTCGCATGTATTTATAAAAAGGCCAAATAAAAATATAAATATTGAGATAAAATGGAATTCATTGTCAGAAAAATTACAAATAGCCCAGATCATCTCTGGGTTTGAGGTGCACATCTGTATCATCTGAGCCGGGTCAGATGTGAAAAGATTTTGGATTTTTAGTCACTGGCCATAGATTGCCTATAGGCTCTTGTCTGGATCCCAAAGACTAAAACAGAGAATCACACTGATGGGCCTTCTCTCATGGGAACAAACTCTCCAGGTTCCCCCAAGATTCCTCAGGGTCTAACCCTTGTGACAATGACAGAGTCATTTATGCTCCTAAAAGTGACAAAAGGATCTCCCCCTCTCAAGGACAATATCGGAAAAAAAAGCAAAAACACCTCCTTAATTCTCAAAACATCTGGCAACCACACCTTTGGCCGTACACCCTGTTATCCAGCCTTGAAGAGCAAAACATCTAGTAGTCAGGCCTTTGGCCAATCATCCTGTTATCCAGCCTTGAAGAGCAGTAACAAGATTGACCTCTCCGACCTTAAGTCAATAAGAAATCAAGCCACCAGCTGGAGTCACTGTGGGCTCCCATCAACTACACCATGGTCTGTGATGTAACGATGCTGGCAATGAAGACCACAGAGGCTGCTGGAATCACCCCAGTGCACAACTTTAGATGTCATTTACTTCTTAGGGATTGGTGGATCTACAGTGCCCCCTGCTGGTCCTGAGAAATGGCTTCTATAAGTTTATCAATGGTCTGACACACAGTCCTCTCACTATGGTGCCTGTTTCTTTCCTTCACTGTCCACCTGGTGATCTTGAGTAGATATTTCATGGATGGGTGATGAGCTGTGCTGCAGTTGTTTGTAATGTCTCCGTAAACCTCAGGATTTCTCTTAGGGGTGTTGGATCCAGCTATAGCAGTGACAGCTGATGATTATATGAGTTAAAAGACAGCACAGCTGATGGTCAGGGTCTACAAGTACTCTACAAGGTAATTTCCCAACTCCTGCAGCTGTAATCAAGACAGAACACTCACAGCATTGGCAAGAGGGGGAATCACAATGTGAAACATACAGATCCGTTCACACATTAATAAAATATTTTCATGTTTGGGAAGGAGCAAAATTTAAGAAAATTTGGACTGATTCAAATGGTTTTCTAATTCAGCATTTGTATTGTTAATGGATTGTATGTTTGTATGCAAACTTAAAAGGGATGGGTTGGTCACTTTGCCATGGAACTTTCTGGGTGGAAGATGCTGGCTGTGTCCTCAGGCAACTCTATAGTGGTATTCTATTTGTACTGAAATGTGATTTTATTTGTATGTTAATAAATAAAGTTGCCTAGAGGTCAGAGCTATTAGCAAGCCATAGCGAAAGCCAGGGCGGTGGTGGTCCACGCCTTTAATCCCAGCACTTGGTAAGGGGCGGTGGTGGTCCACGCCTTTAATCCCAGCACTTGGTAAGCAGAACTAGGTAGATCTCTGTGTGTTCAAGGATACAGCCAGCATTGGAGACACACGCCCTTAATCTCAATACCAACCATAGAGACCTGGAGGTCTGGACAGAGAGGCAGTGACGAGGCAGTCA
>CABHPH010127215.1:0-16197 GCA_902168325.1 Peromyscus nudipes
GTGTTAACATGCACCAAGCTGTTCACATGAAATCAAACACACAGAATGTGTAAGGGCAAGCCATCTGCTGGTCCTGTGCCTTGTGCAGATGCCACATTCCTGATCTCCCTGCACTCTGGGTGCCTTGATGCCAGTGTTCCCCATTTAACAGAGTGCAGCACCTTCCCAGCACACCTCCTGTCCCTCACCTGCCTCCTGACCTCCACTCACCCAGCAAACACATGTCAGGGAATCTCATAGACTGTGGCAGCCTCACTGGTCCCTCTTCAGTGTGTCCACAAATATAAAGAATTAAGTCAGCAGGTAATCTTTATGTGAATGAAGAAAGCTTAAGTTTTAGAATATATGTAAGTTTCCATTCATGAATAAGCCTGCTTAAAATGGAAATCATTCATGTGTCTTCCTATCCCTCAGTCTATTTGTCTGTATCTCTGTCCATTTCCTCCCATGGGTCTCAGGTTTTTCTAACATTTATATGAAGGCATCAAGGACCTGGCCATGTTTTCTGCTCCATCAGCAGCTTGGCAGATCATTGCCCTTTGAGGACTTCAGTTTCAGGTTTGTTTTGTGTTTTTGTTTTTAGAATCTTGACAGAGATAAAAATGATCATGAGGCTTGTGATTGTTGTCTCAGCAGCCCCTCCCTGTAACTATGGCTAACATGTCAGAAATAGGAGACTTAATTTCCTTTCTATTGCTAAGAGCTATCAAAATGCGGTATCTACTAGTCAGAAATTAAAAAAAAAAAAAAAAACTTTACAAATCTCCTCTCCTTGAGAAGTACATGAGGAAGAGGCGTTCACTGAGCCTTGTCAGAAAGGCTGGCTACCTCCTGTCTGCTGCTGTTTCTCACTCTGTTGTCCCTGGTTAAACCTTTAAATTTAATTCATATATCTACTATTTTCCCAAAACAGATAGACACTAACCTTGTTTAATGCAATCAATTAATGTATCCTTGAATATACATACATACAGATAGACAGATAGAGAGACAGACAGACAGAAATACACACACACATTATATATATATATGTATATATATGTGTGTATATATATATATTTGCATCAGACATAGAGGCATGCTGTGAGCATGGAGCCAGGGACTATCAGGGACATGTCATGGCTGTGTTCTCTCTACTTCTCAGACTCCATGAAGAAGTGGCTGACAGTCCATAGAGATGCTGCTGCCACAGCCTGGCCTGGCAACCAGCAGTGACTGCTGAATCCTCTGCCTCCTGCTGAAGTTTGAGCCAATGGTGGACCCTGTGAGGAGATGAACTTGGAGAAGCAGAGACTAGGAAAGGGTGAGACTTCCCATTATCTCAGTCTAACCAGCATTAGAAGAGCAAGCATGTTCTATGTATTATATCTATAGTTTCATATGACTATGTTTATGTGAATATATATTGAAAGAGCATTTATCTAGCAAAACAAACATGTAAGAAATTTCTAATTGAATATTAAATGGAGAGTATGCATTTTTCAATTACAATCTCTTACCATACTAATTTAAAACCCATAATTATTAAATGAATATGGAAATGGAGAGTGCATCTCATAATGTGTTAATATTTAAAGCAAATTTGAAATGATTCTTAAGAATAACTTTATTCATTAATCTTCTTAATACTGTGTTTGCTTATTGGCATTAGATTTTACTTGATTTTTTGGTTTGTTTGTTTTGGTTAGTTATTTTTGTTAGTAGAAAAAAATTACCCTGAAAATTCTGTGGATCCCATGAGATCCATCACTTCTTCTGTGAGGTCCCTGCTGTGACAAAGCTCTCCTGCTCAGACACCTGGCTCTATGAGACCCTCATGTACCTTTTTGATAAAGGGCAGTATTTTTCATCAAGAAAAATCATGACCATGAACCATGGTGGCTTTAGTCTGAGTTGTAATGACTATAATAAACACAGGTATGAATTCTTGTTTTTTTTTTAATGGCTTAATTTAGGTAGATTGTGATTCACAGATCTATAGACTGAGGGAACTTTCTTAGTACATTAGGCTTGTGCTCATATCAGTAAGGACCCACTAACCCTAAAGCATTCTTGGTTGCCTAGGAGACACCCATGAACATCATTATCTGGATGAGCAACTACACTGGACAGTCAGATTTCACCCTGGTGGGATTCTTCAGTCAATCCAAACACCCTGCCCTCCTTGCTGTGGTCACATTTGTGGTTTTCCTGATGGCCTTGTCTGGGAATGCCCTCCTGATCCTTCTGATACACTCTGACACCCGCCTCCACACACCCATGTACTTTTTCATCAGCCAGTTGTCCCTCATGGATATGATGTACATTTCTGTCACTGTGCCCAAGATGCTCATGGACCAGGTCCTTGGGAGCCACAAGATCTCAGCTGCTGCCTGTGGGATGCAGATGTTCCTATACCTGACACTAGCAGGTTCAGAATATTTCCTTTTGGCTGCAATGTCTTATGACCGCTATGTGGCCATCTGCCATCCACTCCGTTATCCTGTCCTCATGAACCATAGAGTGTGTCTCCTCCTGATGTCTGTCTGTTGGTTCCTGGGATCTTTGGATGGCTTCATACTCACTCCTGTCACCATGACCTTCCCATTCTGTGGATCCCATGAGATCCATCACTTCTTCTGTGAGGTCCCTGCTGTGACAAAGCTCTCCTGCTCAGACACCTGGCTCTATGAGACCCTCATGTACCTGTGCTGTGTGCTCATGCTTCTCATCCCTGTGACAGTCATTTCAAGCTCCTATTCATCCATCCTCCTCACTGTTTACAGGATGAACTCAGCAGAGGGCAGGAAGAAGGCCCTGGCCACCTGCTCCTCCCACATGACTGTGGTCATCCTCTTCTATGGTGCCGCTGTCTATACCTACATGCTCCCTGCCTCCTTCCACACCCCTGAGAAGGACATGGTTGTGTCTGTGTTTTACACAATACTCACCCCTGTGTTGAACCCACTAATCTACAGTCTTAGGAATAAGAATGTCACAGAGGCCCTGAAGAAACTGTTGGGTGTGGAACCCCTTTTCAAAAAACAATAAAGTAAGTAATCTGAAATGGACAGTTTCTTCTCCTTGTCATCACACAGTCAGCCCTTTTAAAGAATTCTTTCTCTATTCTGAAAATTTCTTCATTGATATACATCTTGTATATTCAACATCTTCATTTGCATCCTTTCAATGTTACATTTTATGAATTGATAGTGGCTGTTTAATTTTGTGTTACAATAGTCTTATCACTCCAAAGGTATGTCATCTTGAGAAATAAATGGTCATGAATTGTTCAACTGATAAAAGATAGAGTAAGTTGGAAGAAGAGTGGTTAACAAGAAGTGAATGAAGATAAATGGCATATTGAATTAATTCTGCTAATTTTCTTCATAATTTATGTATATTTCAAATATGATAAAAATAAAGAGCAAGATACAGTTTTATCCTTCAGCTCCTTTGTGTGGTATAATAAATGTAGTGGTCCAAAGAAATTATAATCTGGGGAGTACAAGTGGCCCAGAGTGTTTCAAATTGTCAGCAGAGCTGTATTAGCATGTAAATGTACTCATGTATGCCTCAAAAACCAAACACAGCTCTCACTTCAAGGGAATGAGGTATAGCTTATCCTTGAACCTAATGTGAGTGACTGTGGCCCAGGAACATGGACTTAGGTTGTCTCCAATGACATGGTCCAAAGTTTCATGGAAAGTTACAAAGCACACACAAGTCATAAGTCATAACTCAAGGCATTTTTCAACTGCTTGTGTTGACATCAGGGGTTCAGGTTGTAGCAAAGTGAGAACATCTGTGCTATGATTCTCAGATGCAGTCTGGTAACATGGAATGCTTCTACTTTGAGTAAGCTATTTTGATAATCAATACATCCCAGAAGATTTCACCTGATAGATATAGGGATGCTGGCTCAGAAAGTGTAGATGGCAATGAATGACTCCCATGGGTGCTCTAGGCACTTGGGATCATTTGGCTTTGTACCTTAATGTTCTAACACTCCATAAGAACTCCATGGGTGTTGTATTCAGTTGGCCAATCTTGCAGAATTTATTTTTGTTTTTGTTTGTTTGTTGGGGGATATTAATTTAATGTGTGCTAGTTCTGTTTATATTATGTTTGTTTAACTCTGTGGAGCTGTGTTACTGTGCCTGTCTAAAACACCTGCTGGTCTCATAAAGCACTGAATGACCAAGAGTGAGGCAGGAGCAAGGATAGGTGGAGCTGACAGGCACAGGGAATATATATAGAAGGAGAAATCTGGGAGGAAGAGGAAGGAGCAAGAGAGGAAGGAAGAGGACCTCAGGGGCCAGCCACCCAACTACACAGCCGGCCATGGAGTAGGAATAAGTTAAGATTTACAGAAGTAAGAGAATGGGAAAAGCCCAGAGGCAAAGGGTAGATGGGATAATTTAAAGATAAGGAAAGTTGGCAAGAAACAAGCCAAGCTATGGCTGGGCATTTATAATTAGGAATATACCTCTTTGTGTGATTTATTTGGGAGCTGGGTGGTGGGCCCCACAGAAGAGTTGATTGTTGTCTGTTTGTTTTTTGTTTGGTTTTGTTAATCTTTAGCAAGCCTATGGTTTTATCCTCTGGGAACCTCAGTGTGGTATCCTCTCTTGACAAAGCTTCACATTTGGTGCATGAAGAGGCCATGTGTTCTCTTATGATCTGTGGTGAGGAAGCTCATTCCTAGGAGTCAGGACAATCAGGGCGGTAGTCTTTATAGGAGAGAGAGGTAGCTGCTGCAGCTATTCTGATCTGGGACTGATTTGTTCCCATTCTCTGTATCTGACACAACATTTACATATGATATG
The DNA here is from genome assembly GCA_902168325.1 of Peromyscus nudipes. NCBI lineage: Eukaryota > Metazoa > Chordata > Mammalia > Rodentia > Cricetidae > Peromyscus > Peromyscus nudipes. The sequence continues at coordinate 4,809 of CABHPH010127215.1, forward strand.
TTACAGGAATGTAATACCTGATGTGGTGGTATTGTGTTCCCCAAAACATTGTGCACCCTAATAAACTTATCTGGGGTCAGAGACAGAACAGCCACTAGATACAAAGGCTAGAAAATGGTGGTACTCACACCTTTAATCCTAGCATTCCAGAGGCAGAAATCCATCTGGATCTCTGTGAGTTCAAGGCCACATTGGAAACAGCCAGGCATGGTGACTCATGCCTTTAATCCCAGAAAGGGAGCCTTTAATCCCAAGGAGTGATGATAGAAAGGAAAGATATATAAGGTGTGAAGACCAGAAAATAGAAGCATTTGGCTGGTTAAGCTTTTGGCTGGTTAAGCATTCAGGCTTTAGAGAAGCAGTTCAGCTGAGATTCATTCTGAATGAGGACTCAAAGGCATCCAGTCTGAGGAAACAAGATCAACTGAGAAGTTGGCCAGGTGAGGTTAGCTGTGGCTTGTTCTGTCTCTCTCATCTTCCAGTGTTCACTCCAATACTTGGCTCCGGGTTTGTTTTTATTAATAAGACTCTTTAAGATTCATTCTACAACCTGACATTAAATTGTCAAGAATACAGTAAAGAAAGTAAATGTAGCAAATGAGAGAAATGGGTTTCGTAATTGATCAAAACTAAAATCATCTTTCAACAAGGCTTCCTGTATGTTTCCTTTCTGGCATTTAGTTATTTGCACTTTATGAATAATTTTATTTGCTGATTAGAATATTTTAAATAATTTAATTTCTCATAAGTCTGCTTTCTTTTAGCCTGTCTGATTTCATTACTGTAATTTCATAGGGAGTGGCTAGTTCTAATTTTAAGAAAGGTTGTTCTTCAGTTTCTAAATGTTTGTCACACTTATTTATAGGTTGTATTTTGATTTGTTTTGTTACATTAATATTACATCTGATGGAGTATTTGGGAGATAAATATAAAACCACACTGTAGAGGAACTCAGACAACAACATGGTATCATTTTTACTTCTTTCCTAACAGAACTATCTTTTCCCCATGTTTCAACTATTATTGGGGTTAAGGATAGAAAGAAGAAGCCAAATTCATGAGAAGCTGGAATTCCATAGGTTATTGTGGACATAATTCAATCATTTATGTCACAATCAGAAAGGGAAATGTTATGTTTAAAGTGATGTACTGTTCCTTTGTAATCCTTCCACCTCCAGAACCAGTCATTATCCAGAGGTCTTTTCTCATACAAAGCCTCATTTCTGAAGGGTAATTACATGTCATCTCCTTTCCTGAAGCAGCCACTACTGTTCCTTTCTTATATCTAACAATTTCACCTAATAATATCATCAGTTCTACAGCCACACCACCCTGGATTCATCACTTTCATGTCTCACTGTGAAGGACAAAGGAGTCCATTAGGTAGAGGCGATTGTAAGTCCTTCAAGAAATTCTAGTCACTTCTGGCCCCTCTCCAAGAAAACATCCCCCTTTGACACCAGTGAAAACCAGTCATAAGCCCACCCTGCACAGACTGGGAACAGGTAAGACCCCATCTCTGGACTGGGCAGACCAGGTCTCTAGCCCCTAGTGTTGGGATTCTGCAGAGCTCCAGCTGCATGACTGCACATGCACAGTTAAGGAGCTAGACAAGGGGTCTTGGGTCTTATGTCATTAGTGTGTGTTGGTGATTACATATGCACCATGTGGTCACACAATCTGCGCATGCATGTTATAGCTCTGTAAGCCCACCTGAGTCTTAAAGAGCAGTGACTCAGACCCCACCCCCTCTCTCTGTTCTGTTCTCTCTTTCCCCCACCATCTTTCTCTCTCTCTGCACGTGTTCCTTCCCCAGGCATGGTTCTCTTAAACCACCACCACCACCTCTTTTTCTCCTAATAAAGCTCTGATACTGATACTTTTGTTTTGTCATGACCATGACCTTTCTGTGCAGTAACCAGCGCTGGTAACCAATGCTGCTTATCATTCTTACACCTAGGCCCCAGGGGCACATTATGTGCCCCTTCCCCAAGCCATTGGAGTCCCAGGGACTAGCCAGTTGTCTCTTTCCCCACCCCTCACCAAAAAAACAGCCCCCTGTGACACCAGTGACCACCGAAGTCATAAGCCCACCCTGCACCAACTGGGAACAGTAAGACCCTATCTCCAGATTGGGCAGACCAGGTCCCTAGCCTCTATGCCCCAGAAGAATATTCCATTCCCCTCCACTAGAGCCCTGGAACCCCAGTGACCCACCAGCTGCCTCTTCCCCTACTCCCTCACCAAGAAAACAGGCCCACCCTGCACTGATTAGGAACAGTTGCTACAAGAGACAGAGTCCACTGGTGCCCATCAGAGTAAGATCTGCTCACTAGGAAAAAGAATCCACCAGCACCGATTGCTGGACCAAGAGCCTGGATTAGACCAAGAGCTCCCATTAGACCAAGAATATCAGTTGGACCAAAAGAGGCTCCCTCAGACACAGACACCACTTGCATGGAGTGGAGGAAGAGATGGGTAGACACCAGTGCAAAAATACAGTCAACAACATGAAGACCAATATGGCACCATCAGAACCTAGTGGAGCTACATCAGCAAGACCTGAACATCCCAAAGCAGAAGAAGCAGAAGATATCGACCTTAAAATGACTTTAAGAAGATGATAGAGGTCTTTAAAGAGGAAATGAAAATTTCCCTTAAAGAATTCAAAGAAAAGACAAAAAAATGGAAAGAAATCAATAAATCCCTTAAAGAAAGCCAAGAGAAAGCAATTAAACAGGTGAATGAAACAGTCCAAGATTTGATAACTGAAACAGAGGCAATCAAGAAGACACAAACTGAGGGAATGCTGGAAATGGGAAATCTGAGTAAATGAACAGGAACTACAGATGCACACATCACCAACAGAATGCAAGGGATGGAAGAAAGGATCTCTGGCATTGAAGATACAATAGAGGAAATACATTCATCAGTCAAAGAAAACACTAAGCAAAAAAAGTCATAGCACAAAATGTCCAGGAAAATTGGGACACCATGAAAAAAACAAACCTAAGAATACTCGGGATAGAAGAAGGAGAAAATACCAACTCAAAGGGACAGAAAATATATTCAACAAAACCATAGAAGAAAAGCTTTCCCAACCTAAAGAAGGAAATGCCTATGAAGGTACAAGAAGCTTACAGAACCAAATAGACTGGATCCCCCCTCCCCCAAAAAAAGTCCCCTCACCACATAATAATCAAACCACTAAACATACAGAATAAAGAAAAAATATTAAGAGCTGCAAAGGATAAATGGCCAAGTAACATATAAAGGCAGACCCATCAGAATAACACCTGACTTCTAAATGGAGACACTGAAAGCCAGAAGGTTCTGGACAGATGTTATGCAGACACTAAGAGACCATGGATGCCAACCCAGACTATTATATCCAGCAAAACTCTCAATTGCCATTGACGGAGTAAACAAAATATTCCAAGATAAACCAGATTTAAACAATACCTATCCACAAATCCAACCCTACAGAAAGCACTAGAAGGAAAAATCCAACCTAGGAAAGTTAGATACACACATGAAAACACAGGCAATAGATAATCCCACACCAACAAACACCAAAGAAGAGAAATACACAATGCTACCAACAAAAAAATAACAGGAATTAACAATCACTGGTGATTAATATCCATTAATATCAATGGTCTCAAAAAGCCTATAAAAAGACACAGGCTGACAGAATGGATAGAAAAACAGGATCCATCCTTCTGCTGCATACAAGAAACACACCTCAACTTTAAAGACAGACACTACGTCAGAGTAAAAGGCTGGGAAAAGTCTTTCCAATCAAATGGACTTAAGAAACAAGCTGGTGTAGCTACTCTAATATCTAATAAAATGGACTTCAAACTAAAATCAATTGAAAGAGATCGGGAAGGACATTACTTATCACAGGGAAAATCCACCAAGATGAAGTCTCAATTCTGAACATTTATGCCCCAAATACAAGGGCACCCATATTTGTAAAAGAAACGTTACTAAAGCTTAAATCGCACATCAAACCCCACACACCAGTAGTGGGAGATTTCAACACCCCACTCTCACCACTGGATAGATCTGCCAGACTGAAACATAGCAGAGAAATAAGGGACCTAACAGAAGTTATGACTCAAATGGACTTAATAGATATCTACAGACCATGCCACCCTAACACAAAAAAAATACCTTCTTCTCAGCACCCCATCGAACCTTCTCTAAAATTGTCCACAAGCTCAGTCACAGAGCCAATCTCAACAGATACAAAAAAAATTGAATAACCTCCTGTATTTTATCAGACCACCATGGCTTAAAGTTAGATTTCAACAACAACAAAAATTACAGAAAGCATACAATCTCATGGAAACTGAATAATGCCCAAATGAATCACCAATGGGTCAAGGAAAAAACAAAGAAAGGAATTAAAAATTTCCTAGAATTCAATTAAAATGAAAGTACAACATAGCCAAACTTATGGGACACTATGAAATCAGTGCTAAGAGGAAAATTCATAGCACTAAATGCCCACATAAAGAAGATGGAGAAATCTCACACTAGCGACCTAACAGCACACCTGAAAACTCTAGAACAGAAAGAAGCAAACTCACCCAGGAGGAGTCGACCCCAGGAAATAATCAAATTGAGGGCTGAAATCAAGAAAATAGAAACAAAGAGAACAATACAAAGAATCAATGAAACAAAGACTTGGTTCTTTGAAAAAAATCCACAAGATAGACAAGCCCTTATCCAAATTAGCCAAAAGGCAGAGAAAGAGCATCCAAATCAACAAAATCAGAAATGAAAAGGGACACATAACAACAGACAATGAGGAAATCCAGGAATCATCAGGTCATACTTCAAAAACCTGTACTCCACATAATAGGAAAATCTGAAAGAAATGGACTATTTTCTGGATAGATACCACATACCAGAGTTAAATCAAGACCAGACAAACTATTTAAATAGACCATAATCCCTAAGGAAATAGAGACAGCCATTAAAAGTCTCCCAACCAAAAAGAACCCAGGACCAGATGGTTTTAGTGCAGAATTCTACCAGATTTTCAAAGAAGAACTAATTCCAATACTCTTCAAACTGTTCCACATGATAGAAACAGAAGGAACATTGCCAAACTCTATTTAAGGAGGCTACAATTACCCTGATACCCAAACCACAAAAAGATGCAACAAAGAAAGAGAATCACAGACCAATCTCCCTCATGACCATACATGCAAAAATACTCAATAAAATATTGGCAAACTGAATCCAAGAACACATAAAAAAAATGATTCACCATGATCAAGTAGGCATCATCCCAGGGAAGCAAGGATGGTTCAACATGAAAATCTGTCAATGTAATACACCACATAAACAAACTGAAAGAAAATAAAAACCACTTTATCATCTCATTAGATGCTGAAAAAGCCTTTGACAAAATCCAACACCCCTTCATGATAAAGGTCCTAGAGAGATCAGGAATACAAGGAACATACCTAAACATAATAAAGGCAATTTACAGCAAGCTGACAGCCAACACCAAATTAAATGGAGAGAAACTCAAAGCGACTCCACTAAAATCAGGAACAAGACAATGCTGTCCACTCTCCATATTTATTCATATTATAGTACTTGAAGTTCTAGCTAGAGCATTAAGAAACCAAAAGGAGTTCAAAAGGATAGAAATTGGAAAGGAAGAAGTCAAACTTTCTCTATTTGCAGATGATATGATAGTATACATAAGTGACCCCAAAAATTCTACCAGGGAACTCCTACAGCTGAAAAACTCCTTCAGTAATGTGGCTGGATGCAAGATTAACTCAAAAAAATCAGTAGCCCTGCTATATACAAATGATAAAAGGGCTGAGAAAGAAATCAGAGAAATATCACTTTTTACAATAGCCACAAATAATATAAAATACCTTGGAGTAACTCTAACTAAGCAAGTGAAGAACCTGTTTGATAAGAACTTTAAGTCTCTGAAGAAAGAAATTGAAGAAGATATCAGAAAATGGAAAGCTCTCCCATGCTCATGGATAGGTAGGATTAACATAGTAAAAATGGCAATCTTATGAAAAACCATCTACAGATTCAATGCAATTCCCATCAAAATCCCAACACAATTCTTCACAGACTTGGAAAGAACAATACTCAACTTCATATGGAAAAAAAAAACCAGGATAGCTAAAAGAATCTGGTATAATGATGCAACCTCTGGAGGCATCATGATCCCTGACTTCAGGCTCTACTATACAGCTACAGTAATAAAAACAGCTTTGGTACTGGCATAAAAACTGACATGTGGACCAATGGAATCGAGTTGAAGACCCTAATATTAATCCGCACACGTATGAACATATGATTTTTGACAAAGAAGCCAAAACTGTACCATGGAATAAAGAAAGAATCTTCAAGAATGGTGCTTGCATAACTGGATGTCAGCATGTAGAAGATTGCAAATAGACCCATATCTATTGCCATGCACAAAACTCAAGTCCAAGTGGATCAAGACCTCAACATAAATCCAGTTACACTGAACCTGATAGAAGAAAAAGTAGGAAGTAGTCTTGAATGCATTGGTACCAGAGATCACTTCGTGAATATAACACCAGTAGCACAGACACTGAGAGCAGCAATTAATAAATGGGACCTCTTGAAACTGAGAAGCTTTTGTAGGGCAAAGGACAGTCAATAAGACAAAATGACAGCCTACAAAATAGGAAAAGATCTTTACCAACCCCACATCTGACCGAAGGATGGTCTCCAGAATATATACAGAACTCATGAAACTAGACATCAAAATACCTAACAATCCAATTTTACAAAAAAATGGGCTACAGAGCTAAACAGAGAATTCTCAACAGAAGAATCTCAAATTGCCTAAAGACATTTAAGGAATTGCTCAACATCCTTAGTCATCAGGGAAATGCAAATCAAAACGACTCTGAGATACAATCTTACACCTGTCAGAATGGCTAAGAACAAAAACACTGAAGACAGCTTATGTTGGAGAGGATGTGAAGCAAGGGGAACACTCCTACACTGTTCTGGGAATGCAAACTTGTACAGCCCCTTTGGAAATCAGTATGGCAATTTCTCGGAAAATTGGGAATCAATCTTCCTCAAGACCCAGCTATACAACTCTTGGGCATATACCCAAGGAATGCTCAATCATACCACAAGGACACATGCTCAAATATGTTCATAGCAGCATTATTTGTAATAGCCAGAAACTGGAAATAACCTAGATGCCCTCAGTTGAAGAATGGATAAAGAAAATATGGTACATATACACAATGGAGTACTACTCAGCAGAGAAAAACACTGACATCATGAAATTTGCAGGTAAATGGATAGAACTAGAAAATATCATCCTGAGTGAGGTGTAGCAGAAATCTTAGAGAGTCTTATTAATAAAATCAAACCTGAGGCCAGTTATTGTGGTGAACGCTGGAAAATCAGAGAGACAGAACATGCCACCTCACCTCGCCAGTTCCTCAGACTGGAAGCCTCTGAGTCCTCATCCAGAATGAATCTCAGCTGAACTGCTGCTCCAAAGCCTGAAAGCTTAACCAGCAAAATGCTGCTAGTTCCTGGTCTTCATGCCTTATATATCTTTCTGCCTTCTACCATCACTCCCTGGAATTAAAGGCTCAGTTCTTGGGATTAAAAGTGTGTGTCTGCCAGGCGTTGGTGGCGCACGCCTTTAATCCCAGCACTCGGGAGGCAGAGGCGGGCGGATCTCTGTGAGTTCGAGGCCAGCCTGGGCTACCAAGTGAGCTCCAGGAAAGGCGCAAAGCTACACAGAGAAACCCTGTCTCGAAAAAAAAAAAAAGTGTGTGTCACCATGCCTGGCTGTTTCCAATGTGGCCTTGAACTCACAGAGATCCAGAGGGATTACTTCCTCTGGAATGTTAGGATTAAAGACGTGAGTGCCACCATTTTCTAGCCTCTGTATCTAGTGGCTCTATGTTCTCTGACCCCAGATGAATTTATTAGGGTGCACAATATTTTGGGGAACACAATACCACCACAGTGAGGTAACCCAGACTCAGAAGGAAAAACATGGTATGTACTGATTCATAAGTGAATATTAGATGTAAAGCAAAGGATAACCAGACTGCAACCCAGAGCTCCACGGAGGCTAGCTAGTAAGGAGGACCCTAGGAAGGACTCATGGATTGCCCAGCAAAGGAGAGATAGATGAGATCTACATGAGCAAACTGGAGATGAGTGGGAGGTAATAGAGGGCAAGGGACTGGGGATGAGAACATAGTAGAATGGGAGGTTTGAGCTGGAACAGGAATAGAGTGGGAGAGCAAGGAAATAGATACCATGATAAATGAAGACATCATAGGAATAGGGAGAAACAGAGTACTAGGGAAGTTCCCATGACTCCACAAGCACGACCCCACCATAGACTACTGGCAATAGTCGAGAGGGTGCCTGAGTGGGCCTACTCTGGTTATCAGATGGCTGAATACCCTAACTGTCATCATAGAGCCCTCAACCAGTGACTGAATGAAGCCAATGCAGAGATCCAAGGTTGGGTCCCAGGCCAAGCTCCAGGAGTCCAATCAATTAGAGAGGACAGGGATTCTATGAGCAAGGGACATGGAGACCATGATGGGAAAAAGTACAGGGACAACTAGCCAAACTAGTGGAAACACATGAACTGTGGACCAATACATGTGGAGCCCCCTTGGTAATGAACTAGGCCCTCTGGATAGGTGAGACAGTTGTTTAGCTTGAACTGTTTAGGGGGCTCCCAGGCAGTGGGATCGGGACCTGTCCCTAGAACTTGAGCTGGCTTTTTGGAGCCTGGTGCCTATGGTGAGACACTTTGTGCAGCCTCGGTGCAGGGAGGGGGTCTTGGATTTCCCTCAACTGATTGTACCAGACTCTGCTGACTCCCCATGGGAAATCTTGCCTTGGTGGAGGTGGGAATGGGAGGAAGGATTGTGGGCGAAGGCTGGAGGGCAGGAGGAGGGAGGACAGGGGAATCTGTAGTTGGTATGTAAAATGAATAGAAAATCTCCAAATTAAAAAAAGAGATAGTAAAGGTAATATAAAAAATAAGGCACAAAAGACGGATATTACACAGAAAAACAAACAAAAAAGTCCTTTGCTAACAAACAGGGTCAGTTAGCCAGAGCCTGATCACCCTGCAGCTAGAAAATGCTAAAGTTCCATCTGTCTCTGTGACTACTTTCCATGGACCCTCCTGAACCCCCACCTAATATACAACTATGTGACTCTGGTGAGCCTCAATAAAGTCCTGAGATCCTTACAACACTTTGAACATGAAGGAAGAAAGACTTCCTAGCAAACTCTCTTCAGAAGGAGGCAGGTGAGATGCACAGACAGGGACAGCACTTTTTCCATTGCTAGAGCATCACTAGGAACAACAGTCAGTTCTGTGTATTTGTGCTCAGTTACTACTGTGCATAAGCTTCCCTTATTTCCATGAACTGTTTCTGTTGCATTTTATGACACATCCACTGTGTGGCATGGATTCATAACATTTAATTACGTAGGATTTGATTGTTTGATGACACTGGTATTTTTATTTTCTCTCTCCAACAAAGGTCCTCATGAATCAGTTTCCAGGACTTTAAAAAGCCTTCACATTTCAAGTTGGAGAAATTCACATAGGACCTTGGTCATACAGGAGGAATGATCTGTAGGGCAGGAAGGTGACATTGGGGTGGAATGTTGTCACTTTGATAGCTGCATGTGCCCCTTGATGTGCATTAGATGCTGGATTCTCTAATCTACTGGTGGCCATGCCCGGACACCATGCAGCACCTAAGACATGTGTGTCCTAACAGTGCTGAGTCAGCTACCTTGGGGGCTGGACACAGCCTGGAGTCCCACAGAACTTCTGTCACCTACAGTTGATGCAGATAGCCCAGACCTGTAGCAACAGAGTAAGTCTCCTTTTCTTTCCCCTCCCCTGCCAAAGTCCACTCAGGGCCTGCACTCAAACCAAGTGTGGAATGAGTCAAGACCCTGCACCATCTGCAGGATAAAGCCCCGGGAACATGGGAGGGCTGAGCTCAGGAGTGTGGCCTAATGAGCAGAGGACACTGTGTGACCAGAGGATGGAATGGGAACACCACCATGACATGGGAACACGATCAGAAAACTTTAGCACTCAGAAAAAGTAGAGAGCAATTTGGCTGCAGGATCAAGAGTGCTGAGGTGGATCCATCTTCTTCCCTGTTACGCCTCTTCAACTACACCATTCACACTTCACAGATGTGTGCAGTTTAAGGGAAGGTGTCACTCTCTACAGTGTGACTTTTGTCCCACTGATGGTAATATAAATATTCTCATTTTCATTTAAGCCATTTGTATTTATGGACATTCTATAATTTTCAGGTCACTATTTAAAGTGAAACAAACTGAACTGAACATTTGAATGGAACGCAGTTCCAATGAACATGGCTTCTGACTGACAGCAGAACACAGCCATGACGTGATGGGGAGAAGGCAAGATGGCACATGAGGGATGGGACCTCCGGGTCAGTCTGCAACATACTAGTAAGGGGAACTGAACCCAAGCTTTGGACTCCACACTTATAAAGATAACAAGACAAAAACTACTGATAGGTTAAATGAACAGAGAAGAGACAGACAGACACAGAGACAGGGAGAGAATGGGAGGGATTAGAATTCTGCATAGTGAACAATGGCCTGAACATACAATAACTGACTCATCTTAGACCAGATTCCTATTATGATGCTGATAGTCCAGGCTATGGTTAATACTGTCTATGACTTTCCACTTTAACAAAAGTGAAGGGTAAATGAGCCTGTGGCAGAGGTTTCTGTCACCATCCCTGGCTCACTAGTTACATTCTTCCTTAAAGTCCCACAGGGGAGTTATTAACACATTTTTTCTCCAGGAATGAGCATGGTCCAGCCAAGGATGATGTCACTTGCCTTCTGTTCCTTCTGCACTTAACCAGCTACTGTCCCTTGGCTCATATGACCCAGGCTGCAGCTGCATCTGATGGTGAGTCAACCTGACAGGAGAGAATGCCCAGAAAGGGTGGACACTAGATAGACTGTTTGTTCTTCAGGAGGTTTGTTTTATCATTTATTGTCTATTTTATGTGGAATAATAAAATTCTGCCTTCTTTTCTCTTGTTTTTGGTTTTTTGAGACAAGATTTTTCTGTGCAGCCCTGGCAGTTCAGAACTTGCTTTGTAGACCAGGCTGGACTTGAAGTCAGAGTTCTATCAGCCTCTGCCCCCCTAGTGCTGGGATTAAAGATGTACACTACCACACTCAGCATCTTCCTAAAGCTGCCCTTTAGTACTTTCTTACTAAAAATTTTTCTAAGTTAAAAATGAATGGAGCAATATATGACACACACACACACACACACACACAC
>CABHPH010127217.1:0-29325 GCA_902168325.1 Peromyscus nudipes
TTAACCAATAGCCGTATTGGATGTAGATTCCTAGCACCTCTATAGCCTGTAAGTCTTGAGACTCTCCAAGACAATTTAACTGTGTTTTGTAGAAAGGTTCTGATCCAGGAGTATCCACGTAAGCTGACCTAGGAACCTACACATAGAAATTTTATGAAACAATTGATATTTATTATTTTAGCTGCTGTGTTTTCAGATTAATATTCTGCAGCAATATACAATCAATGTTTTTATTGTGCTACTGTATTTTGGACTCAAGATCATTAATACTTCTGCACACCGGAGATAGAGCCAGCAAGGCACAATTTTACTACATTTTCCATTTGTATTGGATATGGAGGGTAGCCAGCATTGGGAAAATGTAGTTCAAAATTTGAAGTGCCCTTGTTGATCTTGGTAGAAAGTCAAGCCAACCCAAATGAGGGTCAATGAGGGCAAGGATAAAGCAGTGGGTTTTGGAGGGATAAGCTAACCCTTCATCAGCACAATGAGCAATAATTGGCTGTGTAAGAACAAAGGTCAGAATCCCTGCATACTTATAATAGTTGTTCAATACATGTGCATTGATTGATGCTGGCTGATTTATTTTGAGTGCTAGACAGATTGTGAGTCATCAGTGTTGCAAGGCAGCTAAAAAATAAAGGTGCACCAAGCCTGGGACAGTCGATATAAACAGTGAAAATGAAGGAGGGAGTTTGATGATCTCTCCTTCTTGACATGGAACTCTAATTCCTGGAAGGGAAGTAGGCTTCCCAGTTGGTTAAGTAGTGGGAAATGAAGAAGAATGTTCAATGGAAAGGACATTGGCACTAGACTCTGATGAATTGCTTTTAGTTAGGACCTGGATTGACTTCTCTAAGGCTAGGACAGTAGAGTCATTTACAAAGATGCTGAGAAAGAAATTCTGTGGTTTAATGGAGAGAGAGGACAGGATGGGAGAAGGGAACTTTAGGCTGATCGTAGAAAATAAACATGGAATTGAGATTGAAGGCCTGGCATATGTATAAAACTTAATTTTGGCTTTGTTCATTGTTTTGATGAAACATTCACCATGTTTGATCTTTAGTTGGATAAATGTAATTGTAGATTGTGTGCTGCATCATGGAATACTGTTTCTCTGTTTTAGAGACTGGGGCCTATTTGAAGTAGCAAAGAGAATGTAAAAATATTTCCATAACATTGTGCTGTTTGCTTCAATCTTTGACTTGAATTTCAAAGCCAGCGCTTGTTTGGATATTCCAGAAGGTCAGCTGGCCTTACAACCTCTTCTTACCTCTTGTAGTTTGGCTCTTGAGCGTCACTGAAAAGCCAGTGTTTAAAAGCTTGGTCTTCAACTGAACTCCAGGAGCTTGGCTAAGTGCTTGGCTGTGGGTCTCTGCATCTGCTTCCATCAGTTGCTAGATGTAGATTCTATGATGACAATTGGGGTAGCTCTTGGATTTCGGTTGAAGAGAGGGAGGAGGGACTATAAGAGCAAGGGGGACAAGCTCATGATAGGAAAAACCACAGAGACAGCTGACCTAAGCTAATGGGAGCACATGGACTCTGGACTGACAGCTGGGGAGCCTGCATGGGACCACACTAGGCCCCTTGAATGAGTGTGACAGATGTGTGGCTTGATCTTTTGTGAGTCCCCTGGCAATGAGACCAGGACTCATCCTGAGTACATGAACTGGCTTTTTTAGAGCCCATTCTCTATGGTTCCATGCCTTACTCAGCCTTGATGCAAGGGGGAGGGGCTTGGGTCTGCCACAGCAACTTGGTATTCCAGACTATGTTGAATACCAAGGGAGGCCTTACCCTCTATGAGGAATGGGTGGAGGTGGGATGTGGGGAGGTGGGGGGAGAGCAGAGAATGGAAAGGAGTGGGAACAGTGGGCGGTATGTAAAATGAAAAAGAAAACTTTAAATAAACAGGTAAACCTTAAAATGAGTTCCAGGAAAGGCGCAAAGCTACACAGAGAAACCCTGTCTGGAAAAACCAAATCAAATCAAACCAAACCAAACCAAACCAAAACAAAACAAAACAAAAATAAAAAAACTTGGTCTTTAGGCTGCTGCTTTGGGGGTATAATAAGTAAAACCTTTAGGAGTTGAGTATAATAAGTGGTCCTTCCAACATTAAGGACATGGTCTGAAAGATGATTGTGATATACTAGCCCCTTCCTGTCTTTTGCTTTGCTTCCTGGCTCATAACATAAATGCTGAGGCATCTACTTCCTGCTTTGACCATCCAGTGTGGTCTCCAACATTCTACAAAATGTGCACACTCAAGTTTTGGAGTAGAATTGCTAAAAATACTAGCCAAAATAATAGTTTTGATTTTCTTAATAAATTATTTATCTCATGTATTTCTTTACAGTGATTCAAATACCACTTCTTTATATTTTAGAGTAAGTTAGTAGGAGGTACTATGTGTGCATTCTTATTCTAATTCAATTTTCTACTAGCTCAGAGAACTCAGAGATCATGGCTGTGCAGGTCAGGAGTTTAAATCATGTTTCTGTGTATCTTCATGATCAGAGCCCAAAGGGAACATTCTTCTGTGAGTCAATGACAACCTGAATGTATGATGACTCCACACACCTAGGGTGCAGGCCTTTTCACCTCAACTCTTAAATTATACTCTGCCTTGTAGACAGAAACTTAACAACAGTGGAATGCAGTATTTATCCACATTTTAAATAAACATTCAGGTCTGACTTGGACCAGAAAGCTCTAGTGCTTATGCTTACTGAAGTGCATGGGTTTGTAGATTTAGGTATGACTGTTTGTTGTCCTGGGGTTACGCTATCACAGCAGTGTACCCTGGCTCCTTCCAGGGCTGTTTTCTCTCCACAGCTGCATTGCTCAAGTTGGACTTCTGAAAGGCTCTGTTTACATGCTGTATCCCCACTTGTATCATGAGAATAAGTATAGGTATCAAAGGAATTGTGAAGATGAGAAATGCTTAGTCTCATGTGTGTATCTAGCTGTGTCTCAGACACCATGTGCCCGAATTCTACTATTATAATCACAGCCAATGAAAGTAACAGTAAAGACAACAGTAACAGCCAGCTTGGTTCTAATGACGTGGTCGTGGAAATTGCTGGGCTGCTAGATTTTTACTACATCAATGTCTATGCTATTCTCATTACAGTATCGAGATTACTGAGGTTAATATCCCTCCTGGAACACATTGTTTTCTCCACAGTATTGTTTTCTGCCCTGATGCAAGAAGAGCTGCCTTGTTCTTCACTGAGAGGGTGTGTTTCTCTTGTATAGACAAGCATGCTGAGAGGATTTTTACTTTTTAAAAGAGCACATTTCCATACCTATCAAGGAAATGAAAGCTTTTCAAGAAAATCCCTGTGAAAAGTCTAAAATTATTAAAAGAATAACTGTTGAAGGAAAAGAAACAAAGCGTTTAACCTTTTTCCTGTAAAAGTCAAAGACTGTTCTTCTCACAAAAGCCTCTGCAACCTCCAATTTTATTCAGCAGCTGAAAAAATGAGCTGTCCTCAAGGTTCCAAGATTTAATTTCTATTGCATAGAATGGTACTCCTATAGAAGTCCATCAGTCTTCATTCTCACTGTCTTGTTTCCCTCCTTGCATTCTGTGGTGTAAACTTCTAAGGTAAACACAAATGTTCACCTATGAAGGCTGTTACGATGAGCCAAAAACTCAGTGATGTCAATCATCCATGGTGACTGTGCTCATTCACCTGGGCATTGTTCATCTTCTGTCTAGACACACAGAGCTCTTGTAATCTTCCTATTGCTCACAAGATAATAGGTCAAATGATCAGATACTTATGGGTCATATTCATTAAGGATAATGTTTCAAGATTCATTTTGCATGTATAGATGATTTCATAATATCAGTATAGTTTGTCCTTTCTTGTTTTGAAGTCTGACAATTTCCGTGGAGGAAAATATCACATTTGCTTCATTGTTGGAGAATAATCTTAGGAGAAACTTAAATGAGTACATGGAGACATATTCTTATTTTGTTTCCTATTTTAAGAGAAAAAAATAAGCATTTGAAATGGCTTTTCTTTTGTATTTGTTGTTGTTCTTTATCCCCTCCTTCCTTCTCTCTCTTCCTCTCTTTCAGTCTTGTTTCCTTTCTTTCTTGAACAGTGTGACTAATGCTGCCCAGGCTGCTTGTAAACTTGCTCTACAGCTGAATCTGCTCTTGATCCTCCCACCTCGAGCTAAAACACCTTCTAGATTCTAGATTTTGCTCTTTGTAGAGACTTTCATCCTTGGTATCCTAGAAATATCTGAGGTTGTAAAATAACTTCCTACTGATAACTGAAGCATTTGTGTGTCTACCTTTTTGGATTGTTTCTTTGTTAGCAGAAGTTCTGAGTGTTTTCATAAAGCAAAATGAATGTCAGCTCAGAGAGTGTCATGTTCTCAGAACAGGGAATTGGTTTGTTTGCAGAAGAATGAGGATTGCATTGTACATACTCAACGACTCTGATTCGGTCTATATGTGTGTGTGTTTGTTTCCAGTGTTGGCACTTGTACACTTCAAGGATAAAGGATGGGTCATCCCAGAGTGGCTTTTGTAACAAAGCATGTGACTGTCTGTTTATCCCATTTCTGTTTCTTGCTGTTTCAGCCCTTCCCAAACTCTGGCAGTCATTCTGGTTCAGAAAGAAGATAGAAGGCAGGTCAGTGTCTGTTTTCAAATCTCTCTTTTATGAGAGATTGTGGGAATGCAGAGATATAAAGCAAGTCTTTAGAGGTCTTCTTTCCCCAGGGCAACTAGCACTCACTTTAAATGAATTTGCCTCTGAGGAGTTATTCTGCCTTTGGATTGGCTCCAGATCTCTTCAGGTATTTCATGGCAGAGGGGCTCAGGGGAGTTTAAGACGCACCTACAGAGCATTGAAAGGAACTTAGGCTATCTTTCTTATAGCATGTTTGCTGAGTCGTAAAACATCTGGAAAGGTTTTGGAGTCAAAGTTATTTCAAATTTCTACGGGGAAAACATCCCTTAAAGACGTTCTTTTCAAGTTCATTTTAAACATATAGAAAACAATTGAGACCTAGCAATTCAGTGTGATCCTTTATTGTTTGAGCATTGACAAAGCCACAGAAGAAAATACCATATTGTTGGACACTGGTTTTAGAAGGGTGTTTGATGGGTACAGAAGTTAATTGTCACTTTGGTAGCTGGCATTTGTTAAGTCTGTAAACCTCTTGCAGACAGGCACCTGTCCCACATCAAGCAGAAGCTTATTGGGAACAAGCTGTTGTAACCTAAAAATCAACCAGCTAACTTGACATGAACCTGTCTAATGAAAAGGAAACCTAAGGGAAATGTGCTGATAGTAAGATCCCCACCCCCATGCCAGATAGAGGTGTCCATAACATTCCCAACTTATAGCTGCGGTGTTTTGAAGTAATGACATATGCTTTGTGTCAAAGTAAAATTGAGTTCAGTTTCAACTGACTTTTTCCTAACTAATTTAACCCATCAATAACATCACTGTCCATTAATAAGGTGCCTAACAGTGTGCTGTGCACATTGCACATCCTCTCATTAAGTCTTTGTAGCCTCATTCATGATCTCCTCCCAAACATATTCAAGTGAGGCTGGGGATCAGGGAACCCTGGGTTTAAACCTATGTTCTATTCCTTGTGTGCTCTTGGCTACTAGAAAAATCTATATGAGCTGCCAACTTTCACTAGAAAGCTTGGCTTAATAGTAGTTAAGAGTGCTACGGAGAACCCTTTACTGAGCATATAGGCACTGTTGACTTGTTGTCTCTGTGTTTGGGGTGATTTGATTCTGAGTCCACATCGATTAGGAGTCACTTTTCTGTTTGGACCATAAGGAAAGAAGAAAATATTTTCTCATGCACCTTATATTGTCTAAATATCAGCCTATCTTTTCTAGTATTGCTGTAATTTATCAGCTTTTAATCATTTTAAGTATATACATAGACAGTTCCAAAATAATAATTTCCCTTGAACAAAAGCATTTCTGATCATTGTTAGTTTTTTTTTTCTACTCAGATTCTTTGGCCTTTTTCTTCTGTTTGTGTGTATATATGGTGTGTGTTTGTGTGTCCATGTACCAGGGCATGTTTATGGAGGTCAAAGAACAACTTTCAGGGATAATCTCTTTCCTTCCACTGTGAGAGTTCCAAGAATCAAACTCAGGTCATCAGGCTTGGCAGCAAGCACCTTACCCACTGAGATATCTTGCTGGTCTGACACTTCATTAATTACTGTGGAACCTATTCAGATACATTTTCTAAGGGAGTTGATCATGATGACTTTCATATCCCTGCTTAAATATCTTCTGCTAGAAACTAATATTTCTGTAGAAAGCAGAGGAAATATATTCATGATAAAAATATGACTATTTCACTAATAATAAAGTTCCCTTGCTATTAACACAAGTCATTGTTATTCTGTATGTAGATTATATAATATGAACAACTAATAAATTTTTTGGCTCAAATTTTAGTTTCAACACTCCTTGATGAATAAATTTCAAATAGGAAGGCAGGTGAATCACGTGTTCAGAAATGGCTAGAGACCCATGCTACAACCTGAAAATTGTACTACACAGTTTTCTGCTATTATGACAAAATATCTAAAGAAAAGCAGCAAATTAAAGGAAGAGGAATTTAGTTTTTTTTTCTCAGTTTCAGATGTTCTAGTTGAAGGTCACCTGGATCCTTTGTTTTGAACCTGAGGAGAAGCACTATGTCTTTGTAATAGGAGAATGCAGCCAAGGAGGTACCTCACTTCACAGCATCCATAAAGGGATAGGGAAGAGCACAAAATAGATCCTCTAAAGGAACTCCTCCCACGACCCATTTATCCCAACTCATTCTATTGCATGTTATTTCACCACCTCCCAATAGAGCCACAAGCTAGGGACCATGCCTCCAGCACAGGTGTCTTGGGAGGCCATTCTAGATCCAAATTATGACAGCTATCAAGAAGTGGGAAGAACCCGGGATTCTATTTTTCTTGCTAGATGACAGGTTAGCTTGCAAGTCTTATGAATGGAAGTAGAAGACATGAGGCTCCTGAGTGAGATGCAGAAGTCCTTATTAGTCATGTCACAATAGGCAACATTAGCATCATGATCCCACTGTTTCATGTGCTATCCAGGTCCCACAGGCGGCACAGATGGATACAGATGAAGGCTGTGCAGGCATTGTGTTTGTGTCTCAGCTGAAAAAACCTCAAGCTTACAAAATGCCAATCTTTAACAAGGCACAAGCAAGCTGCTTAAATTTTGCCCCAGTGGGATACATTATCTTTTTTTTTTTATACTGGACAGTAAACAAAACTACCTTCTGCTCTGTAATAAGACATTTCTCAGTGTCCCCTGGCTGTTTGCTATACAAATATCCTTGAAAAGAGACTCCTGTATAAAGCTCATCACTGCATCTGCTTGCAAGATGTGCAGAAATCCAAAGGACCCTCAGAGTATTTTCTCCCAGTGTATGAAAGCCTGAGGAATCATTTGGCTGTGAAGTAATACTGAAAAGAGGATTTGAACTTTTCTCTACCCAACCAACTTACTTAGTATTCTATCTCCCCTTTTCTCTTTTAGTTAATATCTTGATTTTTTTTTTCCTGGGAAGAATCTGTGCCAACAGCCCTTCTGAAGAAAACTGAAGCTATGAGACGCCAATTAGCATTCCATCTCTGAGACTAGTCAATTCTTTATTTGTTTCTTGAGCCAAGTTGGTGCATTTGAACTTTAAAGATTTTAGTTTCATGGTCTATAGCACAGAGGGAAAAAATGACAAAACCAGCTAAATCCTCTAAAAGCATCAGGGAAAGGAAAGCAAAGGCTTGCTGCTGGACCAATTGATCTCATCTTCCCCCCCCCAGCTCTGCTTATTTATAGTGGTTGTGAAAATGTGTGAAACTGAGAGTGCAGGTAGGTGCAAAAGCTGAGATGACGCGAACGGGTTAACACGGAAGTGAATTGTGCCAATGCAAAATCTATTTAAAAAGAACTTTCCTGAGTCAAGTTGAGAAAAGGTCAGGCTATGATATTTCTAAGAAGTCAGAGAGAGTCATTGATGTGTCTTTATTACATTTCTGTTGGTGAAGCATGTCTCACTACTTTTTAATTATTTGTTTTTCATTTAGAAACCTGGGTTTTATTATTTCAGCAAACTTTATATTATACTGCTCTTTCAATGAGAAATATATTTATCTTAAAGGTAGGACTTGGCACATAATAGCTCATATTTCAAATGAGAAATATATTCATTTTAAATTGCAGGCTTTGGCACAAAAGCTCATTATATTTGAGCCATGTCAAATGTTAACCTGAAATATAAGAAGAAAAATTCCTGGGATGACCAGTCCAATTTAAGTAACCATTTTCCTCTTGGATTTAATAATCCTTAAGAAAACGTAAGACTTTATAAACCTATAGGTATAAATGAATAGTTATATTGATAAAACATTAGAAATCATTAAAAACTTATTTCCAAGTTGATAGTTTAACCTTTACCATATTAGATATATGTTTTACACAGATTGTACATGTTCAGGAATGAAAAAACTATCAAACCACAATACATCAGTAATTCTGATTTGAATCCAAGATATTTCTTATGTAATTATAAATAAAATAATTTTATATTTAATCATCATATCAATACACAAATGAGTTCTCAGACTGCAGGTTGATTACAGTACAAATTACACATAACATCTTTCTTCATACATATATAGGGCAGAAGTTGTTCCTTGCATGCTTTTCTATCTTATGCTAACCAGAGTTAAATATATTATTCCTGATAACAGTATTTCCTTAACTCCTTCTGCTTTGAAACATTCATGACTCTAAACAACCAGTAGAAAAAATAGTAAGATTCTTACATTTTTTAATTCATTATCTTCTAGTAATAGTGTATGCAGATAGCGCATTAATCATTAAAATGTTACTTTGACCTTTAAGTTAGAATGTATTTGTTAAAAAAGTTTGTTGCTAAAGATAGTCAAAGCAACAAACATTGAGTAGACAAATCTACAGTTTCACATCAAAGCTTGTCTACAGACTATCGCCATAATTTTCAAGTAGTATTTTAAGGAGCTAGGGCAGAGTTGCTTTAAAAATGAAAATATTTTCTAAAATAAGGTGGAAATTTTGCTCGTCTATTAAAGAAAGCATTTGAGTGTAAACAGGAAATATTTTCTGCAAAGCATGTACCTGAAAACTATGGCTTTGAAGTAAACCAAAACCAAAATCAAATCAAAACCAAAAAAGAAAGAAAGAATCAAACAAAAAACCCTCCAAACAAAACACAGGTTAAGGCAGACTGGGAAGGAAGGGATTACTTACTAGAAAAGAAATAACAGTTTTAATGTCATCTAATGAGAAAGTGGGATTTTGATAGATTTGTCTATGCTTTGTAAAGAAAAGTAATAGAGTGATCCATGTTCTTGAAAACAAGCAGGGCCTCCTAAGGATTAAAAATATTTATGGGTAAAAATCTCTAGTTGAAAAGTAAAGATGTCAGAGATTTTTACGTGCTGTGGAACAGATTAGAAATCTCAAGGCTTACTTTTAGCAGCCTGGAAAGATCTCAGTGTAGAAAGAATTCTAGGATTTTAGAAACATAAATATGAATTTGAGACACTTGGAGAGACCATTGCAGAAGCAACTGTTCCAGTAGGGTCCCAGGACGGTGCATTCCTTCTAAGCTTGGAAGGGGCAGCAATGATGTGGGTTCCCAGATCACTTTTGAATGCAAAGGAAATAGACAGGGACAGAAATCAGACTTCAGTAGTAGTTTTTCTGGTGTATCATCTTAGTTTCATTTCAGTTTCCAGACAGTAACATGAATCACCTATTATCACACACTTCTCTCTACACTGTGTATATTCCTACACACAGATTCTTTTGATGTTGTCTAGTTTATCACTTACTTTCTTTTATGGGTTATGATTTGGATATCATATTTAAGTAATATTCACTGAACCCATGCTCAAAAAGATATTCTCCTAAAATGCTGTAATTTTAGATATGGATTTATTCGGAGTAAATTTCTAGAAATGATAACTACATACATGCATCTTTGTCAAAGTTAATGTTTTTTCCTGTTCATATATATTCTTTTTTTAGTGTAACTGTAATTCTGCATTGAATCATCTTTGCATTTCTGTAGAAACATCAACCACAGTTAGACATTTGGGCCTAATTCTGTACTTTCTCTTTTGTTCTATTAATCTATAAACTTATCGTTCTTCCAATATATGGAGTTGGTTTTATACCTTTTATAACCAGTCTTAAAATTAGGTATTATAAGCTTTCTAAAATTTCCTTCCTTTTAAAGTTGTATGTATTTTTTATAATACTATTTAAATATATTAAAAAGCCTCCAATTGTATAAACTGTTTATAGGGATGTGAAGCAATGGGAAATAATTACATATAAATTATAATAATTTATAATTCTCTATAATTTAGAGAAATATTTGTAAATGTTCATAATAGGATTTGTTCTAGTGCCTAAAACTTGGAAGTAACTCAACTGCATATCAGCTGGCAGATGAACTATAAAACTGTTTTATATGAATTTAATGGAATACTACTCAGGTGTGAAATGAACTATTGACATATGACATAATAATAAATATGAATTTAATCATTATAATGCTACATGAGAGAACCTACACCCCAAAGTATTTTCTGTATAAACTCATGTACATACAATTATTCTAAGTGCAAACCAATAAACATTGAAGGAAGTAAGAAAAATAAGAAGAAAAACAGATAGCCCCTGCCCATCAGACATTTATAGACTATTAGGGGATTTCCAATCTACATTGCAGATTTCAGAAAATACGTCTAGAAATCCCAATTATTTAGTCAGAGAGAAATAATTCAGAGTTGATCAAGTTCAGTACCTGAAGATATGCAGGTTTTAACAGTAACCAAGTGAGCCACAGGTTTTCTGCAGAGATTTCTTGGAGAGAGGTTCCCTCTTCAAGCTGACTTTTTTTTTAACCTCCAGGCTCTCAACTCTCGGCTTAGCACTGCACACAGAGTAACCTACTGCAGCCTGTGGAGGGATTAAACAGACACTCCTGAGGGAATACCACATAGCTACTATGTCCTATGCTTGCTTCTGTATACATCCTTCTCTTATCTATAAGGAAGATACAACATGGCCCCTGTTTCCCTGAGATATGGAATTTATTTACATGAGTAACAGTTCTATTAATACTTGCTGGCTTCTGTTTTGTATAAATTGCAAACCATAAGTTTTAGTTTTGTCTTTATTTAATAACTGCTAATATTTATTGAATACTTTTGTACATACCAACCAGTCCTCATGTATTATTTTTCAGGTGAAGCTATAGGTACTTTAGGATCAGTTGTTTTATTGGCATGGTTATTTTCTATCTTTACTTCTGCAGTTTTTTTCATGATATTTTCTTCCAAAACTTAATGGCAAATGCACCTTTCACCCATGGAGAGAACAAAAGAATGACTGTTTGTATGGAAATTTTTTGTGATGCGACACTGAATTCTTACACTCCAGACAGGCAGATTTGAACTCCTAGTGGCTTTCCAGTAATTCAGACTGCTAAATGTGTGGCTTGTTTATGTTTATGGCTTATATGTCATCATGTGCCAGATTACCCTATATAAAACATATAAAATAGATTTACAATAAAAACTATCAGACTCCTAGTAAAGAGTTTCAAAACACATGAGTTCATACAGCATGAATTCTGTTCTGGGTAGAGATGAGCAGTGTGGAAATGCCCATTAACTGCTTCTTTCCTTAGGAAGCCCTCCCGCATGTGCTATTCGTATGCTTGTTAGCATAGTAAATCTATTTCTGTGGTTCAAAGTAAGTCAACAAGAAAGACAACATGCTCTTCTCTGAATTTAAGAAAACATGTGGGTATGATGCTGGGTTTTGATGATCCATTCAACCTGGAATTTAGCCTACGCATGATTCACTAAATCTTAGATTGAAAGAAATGAAATAAACTTCATCCTCCACAGACTCCTGTTAAGTTTTGCTTTAGAAACAGATGGCAAAGTAGAAAAGCTGGCTGGAAATTGATTGAATTTGAAAAGTCAGATGTAGAAAAATCGAGTAATTCTACCAGTCCAATAGATTGTTTTGTGGTTTCAGGACTATTCTTCATAACATCCCCTCAAGAGTATTTTGCACCATCTCATCAGGAACAACAGGTGATTATAATTACTTTTCCCATACTTTTTCTCAGAGAATCTTTATTGCTCAGTAAAAAAGTCTTCACTATCAAAAGTACTTTCAGAAACAATACATGCATTTTACTGTGCCTCAACTTCATGCCATGAATTTTGCTATAAATTTTTGCTTCTTAAAGTGTATGATTGCTTACTTTGTAGACAGTTAACCTATCAGTAGAGCACGCGCGCACGCGCGCGCGCGCACACACACACACACACACACACACACCAGAGAGGGGTTCACAAATGAAACGTAAACCCTTTTAGTGTAATTCTTTTTCTTCTTTCCTGAATTATTTTTAGGTTTCACGTTTTGTGAGCATCTACCTCTTTTCAGACTCAATTTTCTGGCCATCTTTCAATCAGTGGACTAACATTCCAATCTCAAGATAAGAGAGGCTCAGAAGAAAGCCAAAGAATATAATTTGGAAAATGTCAAATTAATTCAAAAAATTTAAGTAAGAGAATAATGAATTGACACTGGTGCCAATCACAAATCGGGGGTAATAAGGCTCATGAGCGGCCAGGATGACATATGAAAACCATTTTGGAAATCAGTATGGTGGTTTCTTAGAAAACTGAGAATCAATCTACCTCATGATCCAGCAATATCACTCTTGGACATATACCCAAAGGATGCACATTCATACCACAAGGACATTTGCTCAACTATGTTCATAGCAGTGTTGTTCATAATAGCCAGAACCTGGAAAAAACTAGATGCCCCTCAGTGGAAGAATGGATAAAGAAAATGTGGTACGTTTACACAATGGAGTATTACTCAGCTGTAAAAAACAATGACATAATGAAGTTTGCAGACAAATGGATGGAACAAGAAAAAACATCCTGAGTGAGGTAACCCAGACCCCAAAAGACAAACAAGGTATGTACTCAATCATAAGCAGATATTAGACATAAAGCAAAGGATAACTAAGCTACAATCTACAACCCCAGAGAAGGTAGGTAACAAGAAGGACCCTAAGAGAGACATGCATGGATCCCCCTAGGAAGGGGAAATAGATAAGATCTCCTGAGTAAATTGAGAGCATGGGAGGGGGAGGAGATAAGGGGAGGTGGCAAGAGAACAGGATGATTGAGCTGAGGATGGAACAGAGAGGGAGAGCAAGGAAAGAGATATCTTGATAGAGGGAGCCATTATGGGTTAGGGAGAAACCTGGTGCTAGGAAAATTCCCAGGAGCCCATAAGGATGAACCCAGATAAGACTCCAAGCAATAGTGGAGAGGGTCCTTGAACTGGCCTTCCCCTGTGATCAGATTGATGACTACCCTAATTATCATCTTAGAACCTTCATCCAGTAACTGATGGCAGCAGATACGGAGATCCACAGCTAAGCACTGGGTGGAGCTCCTAGAATACAGTCGAAGAGAGGGAAGAGGAATTTGTGAGAACCCATTTTCAGGTTTCCTAGTGGCTTTACCCAGCAGGTCTGTATAGAGAGGATGATTGGACTACTGGCCTGAGTGCAGGCGGGTGTTTGTAAGGGTCTACACTTGACTGTAACTAGCAAGGGGGAGGTCTTATGCTCCACCCCTTGGCATTGTTATAAATAGACCTTTGTAATAAAGCGCTGAGCTGGTGGATAAGGATCCAGGCCCATCTGATTCTGTCCTGTGTTTTCTCTCTTTTTCTCTCCCCTCTTTTTCTAACTAAGTCTCTTATCCCTCATTCCCTCAAGATTACCTGGGGTAGCCGGGCGGTGGTGGCGCACGCCTTTAATCCCAGCACTCGGGAGGCAGAGGCAGGTGGATCTTTGTGAGTTCGAGGCCAGCCTGGTCTACAGAGCCAGATCCAGGAAAGGCGCAAAGCTACACAGAGAAACCCTGTCTCGAAAAACAAAAAACAAACAAACAAAAAAAAAAAAACAAAAAAAACCAACCAAACAAAAAAGATTACCTGGGGTAAATAATGGTGGGGGCTGGTCCCCCACAGGGATTATATGAGCAAAGGGATCAAGATCATGATGAGGCAACCCACAGAGACAGCTGACCAGAGCTAGTTGGAGCTCACTGAATTTGGACTGACAGCTGGGGAACCTGCATGGGACCGAACTAGGCCCTCTGAATGTGGGCGACAGTTGTGTGGCTTGGGCGGTATGTGGGGCCACTGCAGTGGGACCAGGATTTATCCCTAGTGCATGAACTGGCTTTTTGGAGCCCGTTCGCTATGGAGGGATACCTTGTTCAGCCATGATACAGGGAGGAGGGCCTTGATCCTGCCTCAACTTGATAGGCCAGAGTTTGTGGACTCCTCATGAGAGGTCTTACCCTCTCTGAGGAGGGCTTGGGGGGTGAGAGAAAAGGGGGGGGTGAACAGGAGGAGGGGGAACTGTGGTTGGTATGTAAAATGGAAAAAGAGAACTTTTAAATAAAAAAAGTAAAGCAATCTACATTGTTGCTTTTGTCAATTGTGTGGATTAAGGTGATAAGGTACATGGCTACACCAGCCTGTATACTGCTTCTGTCAACTTTGGTCTCTGAGGAGTGGAGATGAAGTATTATAATCCTTGAAAGGACATGTCTCCAAAATAGGGCTGTCACTTCTCATGACAAGCTCCCCAAAGAAACATGTTTGAGAGGAGAGCTCAAAAAAATGGCCTCCAAAGAAGAGATGTCCCATCCAGAGCATGAACAAAGCTTTCCATTGGAGGAGTGGTAAGGGAGCTAACTGTAGCTTATGCGCGTTTATTTCAGGTAGGAAGAAATATCATATTGCACCATTTTAAAGTGCTTTTCACCTACTTATACCATCACAAATTGATTTGCCAAACATGACTTGTATTAAAGACGTGTGATGTCCTGAGAGAAGTGGACACTCCTAATGAAGAGGGCTTAGAGTGAACTGGGTGTGTCTCTGTTTGTTCTTGGCATAGTGAGATACATCATAATATATTGTCCCAGGTTTTATCATGTACATTTATATTTCTAATCTAGTCTAAATAAACTGATGAACATTGAAGAAAGCCCTAATAATGCAAGGGGAGGGACCAAAAAGTGACAGAGATGGCTCTCACATTCTCAGTGCGAGCTCTGCTTGAACACTTAGTTGCTTGATTGAGGATCCAACCGTAGAGTAGAGTTCCTTGAGAACTTAGCTTACCGATGCTGCTCAGAGCCAGGATACCAAGTTCTTGAGATTTTTTGCTTATTAAGAATGTCAACTTGAATTTGATACTGTAATGAAAATGGCTGAGATCAGACATGGAGAACAATTAGCTACAAACAACTAAAACTATTCCTATTTGGCACATGTGACACAGAAAAAAAATTTTTTTAATTTGAGGGTTTTTTTGTTGAGAAAGAGAGAGAAAGAGAGAGAGAGAAAGAGAGAGAGAGAGAGAGAGAGAGAGAGAAGAGAATGTGTGTGCGTAGCACATGCAATGGTATGCCTGTAGATGTCACAGGATAACTTGAGGGAACTGTTTTTCTCTGCTTCTGCCATGTGAGTTCTGGGGTTTGGTGAAAAGTGCCTCTACATACACAGCCATATTTTCAGCTCTGACATTCAAATAAAATAAGTATTAGAGAAAACTGACAATACAAGAGGTTTGTCATGACATTAGATGAAAAAACATGGTTTTTTTGTCTTTGTTTTTGTTTTTTTTTATTTTAGCATGCCTGAATTTATGATATTTTGAAATCTCTGTTTTAGTAGTTAAATATAAAAGTAATAATATTTATGCTACTTGCTTGAAGAAATGATATATTGAGTACTCAACTTGTTTAATTCAAACATTGTATAGATAAACTATATAGCTACAAACCCTTACACAGTGGCAGTTGACAGGAATTTATAAGAATGATGATGGGCAAGGATGCAGAGTTAGCCTCAAACTTGAAGTATTTTTATTGTGTGATAATTCTTGGCGTTATGGTTTGGTTGCAGTCTGAAGTGTACAAAGTGACAAAGCATGTCCCTGAATGTGTAAACACAGTGACGGCTGCATTGAGAAAGCCCTTTCTCAGCAGCAGTACTACCCTTTGGACTCACGCTTACAGATTCATCCATACACTGTAGCTCCATGGACTGTGGCCCAATTCTCATGCTCCTTCTTTGTAACTGAGGTGCAGAGATGTTAACCAACCTCTCGCTGATCACACTGTCAGATCATGGGCAAGCCCGAAGTATGTAGCCACTTTGTCACACACTAAACTCTGCTCACTGTGATTGGTCAATCTTTGTGAGGCAAATTTTATTTAGCTATAATGGTCATTAGTGTGAAATATCACTCCTAGTAAATAGAATTCTGGAATAAGCTTTTAAATCAGTACATATTAAATCACATATTCTTAAAGTATTAAAAAACATTTATAGCAAAGAAAGTGAATTCTTGGTCATTATTAAATATAGCACTAAGTAAAACCTGTTTTTTACTTCGTCTAAAGGATATATTTTAGTTAATTTTTTTATTTCTCACCATATGTGGATCATGACAGTACTTGTATATTGCATGCATATGTGCATGTAATTTTATGTAGATTATGATATGAAGAAGTTATATTGATGGGGTAAATAGGAAAGTATTGGTATGTATTTTAAAATCATTAGAAAACATGAGGGTGAAGACTGGATTACAAGCAGTCATTATTGGGAGTAGCTCGGAACATGGAGAAATGTGAGGTCAGTGTGGATGAATCAGAGAACTCAGGGAAGGAGGCACGATGGAAGTTGAGTCTGGAAAGCATGTTGTGGTGGACAGACTAGAGAAGCTGCCTCAAAGTGGTGGCATTTATGGACACGGAACTAAGTAGATGGCATAGGAAGGAAGAAAACTTCACGGAGAAAAATGTGTCTATGTCATTCTTCTATTTGTGTAGCCATCTGTATACCTATTGTCAAGGTCCATGGAACGGGTAGCTATAGTGACAAAAGTTGAGACACCAAAGAGTCACAAGTCAGTGTTTCAGCTGAATAAGTTGCTGTCATCTTCCCAAGTAAGTTTTTAACTTTCTAGAAAATTTCAAGAGGAAAAATAGAATTCAATATGTAAATGTCATTCAATTATTGCAATTTCAAATGTTCCCTGTAATTTCTGTTACTTAATCAACAGTGACTTGAAGCACTTCAGCACTTAGTTTCTCATTATATAAAGTTCTTAGTAATCTGTGTGAATTGTTTTCTTAATAGATTGAGATACCCTTTTGAGTCCTGAGAAATTCTGTCTTCTAAATTATGGGTTTCTAAGAGTGGGAAAGTGTCCCTTTTAATCATATGAACACTGTCCGTGTATCTCTTGACCCAGCTCAGGGGACTGGCACAGGACATGCAAATATCACTCTTTTTCCTCCCTGAAATCTTTGCCATTTTTATCACTATGAGAAGATTGTTTTTCCTTTTGATTCTGAGATTTGGATCTCAATCACTACCCCGACTATTGCTCAAAGATGAAAGGGAACGTGACATTCTCTTAAGGGGAGCAGGCATCGATGCTGCTGCTGCTGTAATGTTATGTTTTCCGATTGCCATTAAATGCTGATGGGTGGCTTTGAGGCTCCTGACCCTGGAGACTGACAGTGAGTCTGGAGACTTATTCCTGAGGGCTGAGGGGTTTTTATTGTTGTTGCTTACACACGTTATGCTGAGAACAGTATGGAATATTACTCTATTAGCTCCTTTCTTGTTGCTGTGGTAAAATATTCAGTAAGACACACGTCATGGGATGAAGGACTTACCTTGGCTCATACTTTGAGGATACAGTCTCTCATGAGAGGGAAAGCATGGTAGCAGGAAGGGCTTTTGATTATGGCACAGAAGCAGGAGGCTGTTCGCCACATCTGGATGGAACTAGACAAGGGGAGTTCCAGCACTTGGCTGGCTTTCTCCTTTCTCCTTTTCTTTAGTCTGGGACTTATCCACATTTGGGTGGATCTTTCTACCTTTCCAGGGATCCTCTCTGTGAAGACGAATGCATCAAGATGTACGCTTCCCTGTTGCCATGTTTTTGTTTATGCAAACAAGTTGACAATATTAAACCTAAGAACTGCCAACGCTTCACTTATAAGAACCCCTGTGACGCTACATATCCATGGTGACATTCAGACCAAGAGTCAATACAAAGTTACTAGTTTTTAAAAAAATAAATGTGAAAAAGAATAAGGTAGGAAATACTGAAGGAAATTTTTTATGAGATTTGCAATAAAAGAAAACAAACCTAGACCTCGTAGTAACAGAGATTTAATTAACTTGAGGTTTAAAACAGCAAGGATTTTGTGAATGTTGAGAGGATTGGATTGTACGCTCCAACTAATTTTTTTTTTCCTCAGACTTCTTTCTGTACTCAATATGAGCTTTGTAGAAAATAATGTTTGAAGATTTCTTAGGAAATGCTGAGAATATAGGCGTGTCCTACAAAAGCAGAGGGCTTGATCCATTAGTTCCAATCTGAAAGATTCCTTTGAGTCGATGTGCTAATACGCAACCCATTAGAATTAATAGCTCCTTCTCCAGATCTGACAGATTTGGGTGTTAATAGCCCTCAGACCACTTTGGTCCAGCTAATAGAACAACACAGAACCAGAGCAAAGGAGTTTGAGTGAAAAGATGTGAGGGTCATCATTTTATTCCGGGAATCTGCAACATAATAGCAGAGAGCTAATTAAGACAAGATTTTTTAAAAATTAAATATTAGGAAATTTTAAGTGTCTACTGTGCTTTTACCATTGCCTTTTATACATTATGTGTAGGTATGTTCATATTCAGCTCATATTAAGGGCCTGCCAAAGGAAATAGGATGGAACTATTACCTTGAAACAAAATTTTTGTTCATCTCTTATTTCAACTTATTTCCATTTTAAGTTTTTCCCCTCACTCTTAGGCCCATTATTATATGATGCACGAATGACGATGTTTCTTAGCGTAATGCAAATTTCCCACACCTGAATTAGGTGATTAGGCAAACTATAGTAAAGTCAAGAGAAAAGCCCTCATTGGGACAAGGAACGGTAGAAGCTACTTTGGCCATTGAAAACCATTATAGCTATTCTTAGTCTTACTGTTCTCACAACAGATAATTTATTTCCTGTGCTTGGATCACTGTTACATCCATGACTGGATAGCACACACACAATAAAGATGAAAAAAACGGGTGGGAATGCTGTATGTTTATCCTCCACCCTCTCCTGGGGAGAGCAATCACTGTTAAAAAAATCTTCCAACTTTGATTCTTTCTGATTTCTTAACACAAACATGATCGGCAGTTGAAAGTTGGCATATGAGTTAAACACATCTTCTACTTCTATCCTCCCAAGGGGGAAATGATGTTGTAAAGCTTGTGGGCATGAGATAAAGCACAGAAGCCTTCACTGGAGGCACATGTTACTAAGCAAGCTCATCCATGGAACATGCTGTCAGGGCAATGGAGCAACAGTGATTTTTCAGATCTGCTAAGCCAGGGACCCTACTGACCCACCTACTTGCCTCTTTTCATCTGCTACTGAACCTTGATCAATAGCAAAGAAAGGCAGCAGAAGGAAACTGGTTTTTAAAGTATATCTCATTAAAATGTATTACATGTATTTATTGATTTGGGGAGCAGATAATGCATATGCCAGGGTATCCATGTGCCCAGGCATGGCTTTACAGGTCAAAGGACAACTTGTAGGAGTTACTTTTCTCCTACTGTGTGGGACCTAGTGATTGAAATCCTAGTGTCAGGTTTGGAGGTAAGGGCCTTTTATCCACTGAGCCATCTCACAGTCCTAGTAATTATTTAAAGGTACCCATGGAAGGTGTTTTGAGGGAAGAGATTCTAGTCAGGGGATCACTACTCCTGCTGTTTGTGTTCTATGAGTTCTTAAAATCATCTGAAGTTTTAATTTATCTACTGTTTTGAATATTCACTGTTATTTTTTCCTTAAACTTGTCATGTGATATGAAAATATCCCTTAATTAGGAAAATAATTCTGGGTAATTAAAAAATAGAAATCATTATGAAATTGTGTTAAAAATGCTAAAAGAGCTTATTTAAGAAAGGCAAAAAAAAACAAATAGATCATTAGCATTTGCTTGTAAATTTACTTAATTAAGACAATAAAGTGATAAACTTGTTACTGCTGGGATTGGAGCCATATCAAGGTCATTGATTTTTAAAAAAAGTCATAATTTAATAGAATTCCTACAATAGAATTCCTACAGATTCAGAAACCACATAGCTAGTTAAAACTCGGAAATGACTGTAATCAGAGCCAGTCTGGATTCCCAAGGGAGTACCCACCTGTGGGTTGGCCAGAGGATTCCATTACCATATCTCCATTATGAGAGCAAGACAAGGGAATTCCCTCTTCTTACATTTTTTTTGTCTTAGTTCTCAAGCTTCCCATGACTGTTTCTCTTCTTAGGATAGCTCTGATTATGAGTTTCGCTAGGTTTTACTATGCACCTAAGTATTTTGCATAGGTGTTTCCCACTTGGTACAGAAAATTAATTTTTCTGGGATGGAAAATTTTAAATTTAGAATGACATGTTTATATGTTGCTACATAAGTCACCTCCAAACATATAGGCTTAAAATAATACTTATTGTTATCAATATTTAGTGTTTCAGATATCCAGCTGTCTAGTGAAGTGTCTGTTTACAGGGTTGAGTAGAAAGTGCTAGTGGGCTGATGTCATCATCAGGCACACCAGGAGAAAGATCTCCTTCTGTGTTGACCCAGGCGTCTATGGGCAGGCTGTAGATCCTCTGCGGCTGCTGGCCATTCCTTGCTATTTACATCTCTCCATCATACAGCCTATGGCATGACATCCGGCTTTCTCTACAGCAAGGCTGCAAGAGAGTGGGTCAGAGCAAACAAGACTGTAGCATGAGTCTTAAAAGTTCTTATTAATAAAATCAAACCTGAGCCAGGTATTGGGGTGAACACTGGAAGGTCAGAGAGACAGAATAAGCCACAGCTATCTCACCTCGCTGGATCCTCAGCTGGTCTTGCTTCCTCAGACTGGATGCCCCGAGCCCTCATCCAGAATGGGTCTCAGCTGAACTGCTGCTAGAAGCCTGAAAGCTTAACCAGCCACATGCTTCTCCTGAGCCAATGCCTCTCCAGGGCAAAGGCCTCTCCAGGGCAAATGCCTCTAGTTTCTGGTCCTCACGCCTTATATACCTTTCTACTTTCTACCACCACTCCCTGGGATTAAAGGCGTGCTTTCTGGGATTAAAGGCGTGGGTCACCATGCTTGGGTGTATCCTTGAACACATGAATTTCTGCCTCTCGAATGCTAGGATTAAAGGCGTATGCTACCACTGCCTAACCTCTATGTTTAATATTGTGGCTGTCCTGTTCTCTGACCCCAGATAAGTTTATTAGCATACACAATATTTTGGGGAACACAATACCCCCACACAAGACAGCAACAGACATGGCAAAACCATATTCAGAGATGTCATTCTGTTGCCATTGTTGTAATCTACATAGCAGAAGTAAGTCTTTGGATTCAGTTTACACAGAGAAGTAAAGGCTGGCAGAAGGGTGAGGATGGGCGGACAGGAACATCTGAGACTGTGTCTACTGTAGCTGAAGTATGTATGTGCTTTATAAAGTACTATTTTTACTACTGTATTTTAGTTAAAATTTTTATTTTAATGGAAGTTTAAATATCATGATAAAAAAATAGTCTGTATATTAGAGTAGCATTAAAGGACCATGAAAGGAAGCTGTCACCTCCTAGCCAAAGGAGTGAACTCTACCTCTATGTGGAGACATGCCATTTTCTATTTCTTTAAAAGTTAATCCAGTTGGGAATGTCAGGCTCAGGGATGCAGGACCACCCCTAGGAAGGCAGATTCACCTTAAGCTATGCTTGAAAGATAGGAGGAACAATTATTCCTTTAGTGAAATAATATATTTTTCCATTTGAGAATTTCTTACCCCTAGCATAGTCTCTTTCAGCTGCCATGATGTTCAGTTGGGTCTGGCTACCTTTCTGAATCAGAAAGGTGTGACTCTGTGACTCTTCCTTTTGCTTTTCTTTTCTTTTTTATGTTGTCTTTTTCTTTGGAATGCTGGCCAGAGTCTAAGTATGCCTTTTGGGTACTTTGAACTTCCTTACTCTCGTCCAAAACTCTCCTCCCATCATTTAGTTGTTTGCCCACCACGGTCCTGATACCCATGGATTTTCCCACTCTGATCTGACACATCTGTCTCTTCTGGGCAGCTTCTGAGTTTTCTATCTTTGCTTCCTTGGGATTTTTCTTTTAAACTCTAATAAAATTGTCCTCAAGTTTCCATTTGAGTCCATTCTTAAATGCTTTTATTAATAACAGTAAGAACCTCAAGAGAAGATCCCAATTTCCCGAGATTCACTTAGTCATTATTAAAGCTAATTGATGTCTTTGGGCAATAGATTGTCTAATTCAATGATTAATTTTGGATATGTGAACTAGGCACAGCAGCATGGCAGTAAAATGAGCAGTTGCAAGTATCTATGATTCAAGGCTAACCTAGGCTATGCAGCAGTTTCCAGAAGTACAGGCTTCATAGAGAAATTCTGATTTGAAAAAGTATTGCTGGGTATATGGTAGACATATTTTAAAGGTAATCAGGAGAAATATTTTGCTATTAAAATATCAAATAAGATTGAATTAGTAGAAAAAAATCAGGTTTATTATTTCTGGAATTTTACTCAAAATAGCACATATGTTTTACTCAAAATAGAACATGTGCATCTTAGGATCTGGATATCTAAAAATTCAATAAAATAAGGTTAAAGTTTGTCAAATAACTCGCATCTCACATCTTCTTCCTACCAGTTTCTTCTGTTTCTTCACAGAAAAAAAAGCTAAGAAATGACCTAGCTTTTTATTTTTAACAATCTATCAATTTATAATAAAATAACGACACATATACACAATGGAGTACTACTCAGCAGAGAAAAACAGTGACATCATGAGGTTTACAGGCAAATGGATGGAACTAGAAAACATCATCCTGAATAAGGTAACCCAGACTTAGAAAGACAAAAATGGTATGTACTCACTCATAAGTGGATACTAGATGTAAAGCAAAGGATAACCAGACTGCATCTCACAACTCCAGGGAGCCAACCTAGTAAAGAGGACCCTAAGAAAGACACAGGGATTGCCCAGAGACAGAGAAATGGATGAGATCTACATGAGCAAACTAGGGGTGGGGGGGTAATGGAGGGCAAGGGTCAGGGGAAAGCGAATTTAGGGGAGCGGGAGGTCCCAGCTGCATCAGGAACAGAGTGGGAGAACAAGGAAAGAGACACCATGATAAATGAAGACCCCATGGGAATAGGAAGAAGCAGAGTGCTAGAGAGGTCCCCAGAAATCCACAAAGATACCTCTACTATAGACTACTGGCAATGGTCGAGAGAAAGCCTGAACTGACCTACTCTGGTGATTGGATGGCTGAACACCCTGGCTGTCATGATAGAACTCTCATCCAATGACTGGTGGAAGCAGATGCAGAGATCCATGGCCAGGCCCCAGGTGGAGCTCTGGGAGTCCAACTGGTGAGAGAGAAGAGGGATTATATGAGCAAGAGATATCAAGACCATGACTGAAAAAAAGCACAGGGACAAATAGCCAAACTAGTGGAAACACATGAACTGTGAACCAATAGCTGAGAAGTCCCCATGGAACTGGACCAGGCCCTCTGGATAAGTGAGACAGTTGATGAGCTTGAGCTGATTAGGAGGCCCCCAGGCAGTGGGAAAAGGACCTGTCCTTAGTGCATGAGCTGGCTTTTTAGAACCTAGGGCCTATGCTGAGACACTTTGCTTAGCCTTGGTGCAGGGAGGAGAAGACTGGACCTGCCTAGGCTGAGTCTACCGGGCTGGGCTGAATCCCCAGGGGAGACCTTGCCTTGGAGGAGGTAGGAATGGGGGGTGGATTGGAGGGGAGGGGTGGGGGGGGGGGGAGGGAGGACAGGTGAATCCATGGCTGATATGTAAAATTAAATTAATTATAAAATAAAAATATTTATTAAAAAAAGAAAAAATAATGACAGTAAACTTTGTAACTTTTGTAATTCTGAAAAAATTCTAGACGGCTATGAATACTTGTTTGAGTCCTAAAAATCATGTATTTTGAAGGTGAGGTTGCTCTCAAAAGAAATCTCTACAACACTTTACGATAAAAATATTTATGCCACAAAGTATGGCCTACATTGTCAGCCACTGTTTGGCATGATATGTAACACAGGTTTGCAGTCCCATTTAAACTCTTGAAAATTTAAATATTTTTAACACTTTGAGAATTTTCTAGATGTGTATTCAAGTCACATCATTTTCTCCTCTTTCTCCCCCATCACACTCCTGTTATGAATCCCTACTCCCTAAAATTCATTACCCCATTTTCTTTCATTATTATTAATATGCGCACATACTACATACAACACACACACAAACATACAAACACTAACTTCTGAGTCCATCTAGTATTGCTTGTATGTATATGTTTTAATGACTGACCACTTGGGATTGGTCAAGAGGCTTGTCTCTGGAAAAGATTGATTAATTTCCCATCTTTCAGTAATCAGTAATTGCCTTAGTTCTTAATTGCAGAGTATGACCCTCAGAGATTTTTCCCTATTTTTATTACCATGACAACTAGAGATGTCATTATGAAAATTTTATTTAAACTATGATATTTTTGAGATTTCATGGATGCAACTTCCTTCTCATATAAGATACTATTTCATAATAAATTTCCTGGTCCTCTAGCATTTACATTCTTTTTGCTCCCTTGTCCGTGATGGTCCCTGAACCTTAAGTGTGGAGTTTATGCTGTAGAAGTATCAATCAAGGTTAAATATAATTTTTACCAAATTTCCTATAACTAGGAATTACCAGATTCCTCAAAAATATTATATGGTAAGGAAAACAGGCTTTTGCTTCTACACTTCTATGTTTTCTAGAGAGAATCTTGAATATTTAGCTGACCAAACACAGATTAATATGTTGGAAAGAAACAGAGTATGTTAACACATACAATGAACATGCTCACAGTGTTAAGGTGATGAGTAACACAAAAGAGAAATGGAAACTTGGGCTTCTAGTTTATCTTAATGAATGACACTACTTTAGGCTTTCCATGTTGGGAAGCTGAAGGGAGATAAATATGTAGATCTGTCAGGAGCAATGGAAGATGCCAAGTCCTTCACCAGTGTTTTCTTGTATATGTCTGTGCAGGCCCATCTCAGGTGCTCTTCTCTTCAGGTATAAAAGGCTGTCATTCCTTCTAGGTAGGAAAAAAGTCAGAGAACACCTCCACAAGAGGAATTTATGTTCTACTTTCAGGCAAAGGAAGGGTGGATCAGATTCTCAGTTCCTTTCAGCTCAAAATAACTCATGCTAGAGTGACATATTTCAGTGTGGCATGCTCTGAATCTCTTTTAAAATTTTAGTATTAGATACAGTATTTTATAACCTATTCAAACGCACCCCATTTGATAACTTTAAGCAACTACCTCTTGAGTTTTTTTTTTTTGGGGTGTGTGTGTGTGTGTGTGTGTGTGTGTGTGTGTGAGAGAGAGAGAGAGAGAGAGAGAGAGAGAGAGAGAGAGAGAGAGAGAGAGAGAATAACCCTTTATTTTGGCTGTGAAGCATGAGTTTTGTTTACATATTGTGAAAAATTATTAATTTATTTTTAGTTTTTATCAATTTGTTTTCTGTCTTAATTCCTCTTCCATTCTCAAATTAGAAGTAGTTATATTTGGAAACTATTGCCTCCAAAATAGGGAAATTATCTGCTAATAGTTTTCTCTTTTCCAAGCTTGGATTTTAATTATTTAGAACTGTCTTTATTGATAATAAGTTTCTGACCTCCTAAGCTATCCAATTATTTGTTTGAAACTGAGTCTTTTGTAAGAAACCACCGTTTCAATCTATTTAGAGCTCTCTCTCTCACTCTCTCTCTCTCTCTCTCTCTCTCTGTTGTATATATGTTTCAGAGTTAATTGTGTGAAAACAATATATAATTAATATTCTCCCATAGTGTTCTATCTTGGGAAACTATCTCTTTGACGCGTATCAATCAGGAAGGAAATGTCAAGTCTAGACTGCCAAAATTGGTACAGTGAATCCCTAACGGTTCACCCTATAATTTTTCCATTTACAATGGATCAGAAGCTGTAAATAGTACTTTGAATTTAAGTCTTTCCCAGGGACCATGATATGCATGCAGAATTATGTATTCTCTTGCAATATTGTGAGCAACAGCTTCCAGTCTACCTCAGCGCCATAATGACATGGGTAAATAATCAATACTTTTCAGTACACAGCATGGCTGAGCTCTAATCAGTGTAGTTGATGCACTAAAGTTACTTCAAGCCTGTGTTATTCTCAATTTATAATGATTTTATTTGAACATAGCCCCACTGTAAGTTGAGGATCATCTATATTTGATTTAAATGTAAAACAGTTATGATTTCAAAGACCGTTCAAATGACTAACTGTAAGTGAATGCCAACCTTCAAAATTTTTATCAGTATTTAAGCCCAAGATCACCAGATGCAATAGCATTTTTTAAATAGAACTAGGGGCAAGAAATACATTTTGCTACTTGTAAAATAAGCTCAAGGTCTTTATCACTTTTAGCAAAACCCATATTTTGGATGAAAGCTGTGGTTTGGCAGTTTCTCATGTCTGAACTTGCTCTAATATGTATTACTGCACCTAAAATGGGGTTTCTCTTACTTCAAACAGTATGTAGCAAAAGGAGAGATGAGCATATTCATCAGCATGTTCACACAGTAAGAGTCACTGTTTGTTAGGATTCATGTTTCCTTGTCTAGGGTAGCAATCCACTGGAGCATGTGGGAGTCATTGCCAGTCATGCAATGAGGAGTGGAAGACAGCATTTAGGTAGAATTCTCCTGAGCCTCTGCATGGAGCAGTGCCATGCTTGACAGACTCAGCTCCTCCCTGCCTGACTTTCAAGTCCAGAAGAAAGCCATGGGGCTAAACTGCCTCAGAAATGCTTTTGTGCGCTTTTATGCAACTTCATAAATTTCCAAATGTGTTGTGCTCAAAGCTCAAACCAAACAGAATATATTTCTAATTTACAGTGGCTGCTCTGCGGGATGGTGGCCAGTTCTCTGAGCAAATAAAATGGTACATCAAGATTTGTAGGTTGTTCTCATTGTGAACATAGTGCATTGGGACAAGCATAAATGATACCATTAAAGATTCATTCCACAACCCTCACTGGAGTTCTACACAGCGACTTGGCATTACTTTTAATATAGATTTAGAATATATTTTTCTTTCCTTTCATTTTACAGCTTAAATATCCGTGGTTTGTTTGGTTTAGTACCTGTTTATATGTTAATCTTTCAAGATTGAATACCTCCCATTAAGGTCTCTCCTCAGCTATTCCTCCAGGCCCTCATTAAGAGAAATGCTTGTGAATATTTCCTTAGGAGTAAGTGCATCTCATCTGCTGTTCACACAGCCTTATCTGAGTCCAGGATGAACTACCAGACTAAGCTGAGTTGATTTTTTCAAACATTCCTTGAGTAAGACAATTCATTTTATGTTCATATTTAGAGAAAGAGTTTTTAAAGTAGGTAGTCAAAAGTCCTGGATTGAATAAAGAGAAAGGGTCAGAAACCTACAATATTAATAAATTTCCATTCATCAAAAATAAGAGATTTTAGAAGCTTCCTGAAACACATACATGTATGAAGGCAATCTAAAGAAAATCAAGCCGGGCGGTGGTGGCGCACGCCTTTAATCCCAGCACTCGGGAGGCAGAGCCAGGCAGATCTCTGTGAGTTTGAGGCCAGCCTGGGCTACCAAGTGAGTTCCAGGAAAGGTGCAAAGTTACACAGAGAAACCCTGTCTCGAAAAACCAAAAAAAAAAAAAAAAAAAAAAAAAAGAAAGAAAAAGAAAATCAAATAATGGGCGAGAAGGAGCTCCAGTTGAACATCTCTTGTCACTAAATGAAACTTTCAGTACTCGAAATAGGTTACATCTAATTGAATTCTTGGTCAAGGGTGCCTCATGGGAACCCCCAAACAACCCAGATAATTTACAAGGCTATTGGTTGCTCTTTATAAACTGATGATAAGGTGCTCTGCAGAAGACAACACCTACACAACTCATTGAATATGGACAAGTCAAGCTGGTGCCTACCTAGAGCCTTCACCTCTACCGGCTAGAGTTCGTGGTACTAGAAGGTACTCTGCATGCTACCAAAGGAGGAAAGTAAGCATCAATCCAACTATGAACCCTTTGATCTGCAATGGTGTCCTTCCTCTAAAATGTGCTAATACAATAGTGGCACAAAGCTTTGGGACTGGACTTAAGGCCTATTCCATAAGCCAGAACCTGTACCCTACATTGACTTGGGTAGCCAAGAACCTGAGACTAGATAGTCCAGGGACTTAGGAGAAAACCAAATACTACTAAGCTAAAGGAACTTAATCAAAATATTCTGAATTGCACTATGCTATACTCAGGGATCAGTGCCTTACTCAGCCATAATTAAAAATGCTTCCTCATACAGCAAATGGTAACAAATATAGAAGCCTGTAGCCAGACAACATGCAGTGAGTGAAAGACCTCAGAACATTCAGCACTAAAAAGGGTATCTCCATCAAATCCCTTCTCTCAGAGCTTAAGGAACTCTGTAGAAGAGGAGGCAGAAGGAGTGTAAGAGCCAGAGGGATGGTGGACATCAAGGAAACAAGGCCTTCTAAACACAGTGTGACTGATACCCGATATGAAATCAGATTATAGCACCATACACAGGGTTTGCAGAGGTCTATGCCAGACAGGCTCCCAGTGCTGACAGAAAAAATGGACACATGCCTGCATTCCTAGCCCAGAAGCTATCTCCAATTGATATCCACTCAAAAATGAAAAATTACTTTTCTCCAATGGAGTCTCACTGGTGATACAAACCACTCTTGAAGTCCAGGCACAATGCCCAGCAGTAGACGACCACCACAAAATGAACTCAGTGGAGTCTTTTTTTTTTAACCTTATAGGTCCTTTGTGTATATTATTGCCTCCAGTTTTGTGGGATTATTATGTGTTTTTATGGGATTCCCACATGTGCTAACATTTGTGTCTCTGTATCTTTGTGGGGTTTTGTGTGTGTGTGTGTGTGTGTGTGTGTGTGTGTG
>CABHPH010127218.1:0-12964 GCA_902168325.1 Peromyscus nudipes
TGTGAGTTTGAAGCCAGCCGGGCACAAGGTAGCCAGGACTACACAGAGAAACCCTGTCTCAAAAAACCAAACCCAAACCAACCACACGAACAAAATCCTTTAAAAAAAAAATCAGGCTGCAGGCAAACCTGTAGGGAATTTTCTTAACTAGTGATTGATGGGGAGGGCCCAGACAATTGTGAGTGGTGCCACCCCAGAGCTTGTGGCCCTGGGTTCTCTAAGCAAGCAGGCTGAGCAAGCCATAGGGAGCAAGCCAGTAAGCAACACCCCTACATGGCCTCTGCATCAGCTCCTGCCTCCAGGTTCCTGCCCTAACAGCCTTGGATGAAGAACAGTGATGTGCAAGTGTAAGCTAAATAAACCCTTTCCTCTCTAACTTGCTTTCATCATGCTGTTTCGTTACAGCAATAGAAACCATAAGATACCCTGTGGCCCTCAGCCCAGAGAAAGGTATACTAAGTCATCAGCAAGATGCTAGGGATCCTGACAAGCCAAGGAAAAAGGGGAAGTGCCAAAGCAGGGCTAAGGAGTGTGCTCTCCACTGTGGAGTAACTCTGGTACCATACTGGCATCTCCTGGGCAGCAGTCCTTGGGGCCAAAGCAAACCTGTCCTACCAAACGAGCTACAGGTGTAAGACACTCATCCTGTCACCCTCAGAGAGGCCTAGGGAAGAAAAGATAGGCCTGTAGTGGCTCAGGCCTCCAGGCCCTCGAAGCCCAGATTGCTATATAAATGGTACTGTTTTTCCTCTGTGTCCTCAACGAGAAAAGCTGAAAAGAGGGGACAGAGACAAAGAGGTGGGCCGGTGAAGTGGAAGGTGGGCCTGGCCACAGCAGGGCAGCCTCAGGCCTGCCTCTCTCCCGCTGCCTGTCCCTGCCTCTCTCCCTTCTCCTGCTCGCTCTACCATCTGCGGGGTCTGCCAGGTCTCTTTCCTGGCTTCCCCCATCATGGCCTTCTTGCTGCCCCAACTTCTCTGTCTCTGCTTCTAGGCCGTTTTTGTTCCAGCTCATGTTCTCTTACTGTCTGTCTGTCTTTCCCAGTCTTTGTGTCTCTCACTATCTTCCAGACTCCAGTATGTCTCTCTATTTCTCTGCTTGTCTCTGACACTTGGTGTGTGTGTCTTTCAGCTGCTCACAGCCTCTCTGTGCTTGGGAGACCTGCTCGGTTTTGCCCCCTGGGCCTGGCTGGCAGCTTCTAGTAGCTGGAGTCTGGGTGACAACTTCCACAGCTCCCTCACAGTAAGGA
Organism: Peromyscus nudipes; assembly: GCA_902168325.1. NCBI lineage: Eukaryota > Metazoa > Chordata > Mammalia > Rodentia > Cricetidae > Peromyscus > Peromyscus nudipes. The sequence goes on from CABHPH010127218.1 coordinate 1,247, forward strand.
CACAATACGCAGAGCATATTACCCCCACAATGTTCCCACAGGCCTCCTGGACCCCAGATCGCTCCCACAAGCTGTTGAGGTGGTAGCTGGAGCCTGATCTCAAAGCCAGGCCTTACCTCAACTGCCAGTTAGAGTGATAAGGCCCAACTGTCAGGGAGGCTTCTTGCTGCATCCATGCCACGTTCTTGGGCACTGGCAGGAGCTGGGCATGTGGATTTGAAGATTTATCTCTGTATTTCTTGGGTGAACTTAGAGTAAGCCACGGCAGCACTCTTAGGGAAGGCTTTTGTTTTCTTGCTGGGGATGGAGCCTCCTACTCTCTAGACAAATTGTCTACCTACAATCTATCCCCAGTCCTTTTTTATATTCTATATTTGTATGGGGGGTGTATATGTGTGCATATATGCGCGCGCTCGTGTGTGTGTGTGTGTGTGTGTGTGTGTGTGTGTGTGTGTACATGTACAAATGCAGCCAGAGGTCAGTGTTTTGTGTCTTTCTCTGTCACTTTCCACCTTTTATTTTCTTAAAGACAAGGGCTCACTGTACCGCTGCCTGACATAGAAATCGCTATATAGACCAGGTTGAACTCAAACTCACAGAGGTCTACCTCTTCCTCCTAAGTGGTAGGTTTAAAAAGGCGCACCACCATGCTGACTTTATTATTTTGTTTTTGAGACATCGTCTTAACAGGTTGCCAAGGCTGACCTTGAATTTTCCATGTAGCCCAGGCAGACCTTGAACTTGTGATTCTCCTGCCTCAGCCTCCTGAGTAGCCTGTCCTCTGTGCCCAACTCAGAAAGTTTCTGATAATCAGAGACAAGTATGGTGGCACATACCTGCAACCCCAGCACTTGGAAGGCAGAAACAGGAGGGTTGTGAGTTTGAGGCCAGCCTGGGCTACATAGAAGGACCCTCTTTCAAAGAAACCTAAAACATGGAGGAGGAGAAAGAGAATGCCTGGAAGGGGGTAAGCATTGCACTTGGCACAAGAAGGGACTGGGCAGGCAGAACATTCTTTCCTCCTACCTCCCTACACCTTCCTGCATACTTAGAGTGGCAATATTAACGTTGGCCTGAAGACTAGTGAGTATCTGAGCATAAGTCAGAGAGCCTCCTTGGGGCTTTGGTTTCTTCCAGAGAGGGTCAAGCAGGAGAAACCAGTTGGAATGGAGATGGTGGGGGAGGGGCGCTGAGGTCGAGCTGGGTAGGCAGCTAGGGATGTGGTCGTGCTGGGCAGCCCTGTCAAGGGGAACCAGTAGGGGTGGAGGTGGTGGTGTGGGGGGCACTGAGGTCGAGCTGGGTGGGCAACAGGGATGTGGTAGTGCTGGGCAGCTCCATCTGGGAGAATGTGTGTTGTACCCCCCACGAGGCTTTGAGTCATAGGCAAACAGTTCTGCCGCGCTGCCTCCTCCCTCAGCTCCCAGCCACAGACACACTTGGAATTTCCAAAGTTTGGTTTTTGCTTTTGCATAGCTGTGAGTTTCAGAAACACCCACTTCCAGAGCTAGCCTAGAAAGGGCAATTTCTTTCTCCTGGCATTTGAGGTTGGTGCTGGTGGGCTTCAAAGGGTACTCAAGTCTGTCCTTTTCCAGTCCCCTGCAGCCTGATAAATATAGCCCGGACAGAAGCTTGAAGAGAAGGAATGACTGGCCACAGGGGCCACTGCAAATCGGTGACAGAGGCGGCTGAGGATCCTGGCCCACGCCATCTTGCTTGCCGGATGTTTGATTGCTCACTCTCCCTGTCCTCTCAACCGTCGGCCTGGCCAGGCCATCTGTCTTCCTCTCTCCTATCTTCACTATGAAATGCAATCTTCACACTACAAGAAGCTGAATGTTTGAGATACTCAACAAATAGGAACTTCTAGTGCCTTCTGACCCACGCTACTACTAGATGAACAGCGTGCCACTCAGATGTGGACGTGAGGCTCCACCTCCTGTGGAGTAGCCTTTCCTTTGTTCCTTCAGCCGGGGGCTGCCCATAGCAGACTGGGCCACAGGAAGGTCCATCTTCCTCCAGCTCTGAGGTCTTCCTGAGATGGGGCATCAGTGACTCCTTTACAACCGTTCACTGCCAGACTGAGCAAAACTTAGAACGGAGCTGGAACCAAACTGAAATTTGGGTAGCGAGGTGGGACTTGCCAATGCCCCTACCCCGGGACATCCTGCCCAGAGTAGAGATAGGTATTCACCTGATCATCTATCTCCACAGCCCTGTCTGGTATCTGAACAGGCCCTGATCTCAGTGCTGCCACATCGCTCTATCGTAGGACTAGTGGGTGGGACCAAAATCCATCTGTCCCTTTCTAAGGAGCCAGGTGGAAGCTCTTGCCTGGAGTAATGCAGGTGGCATATTCAGTCCATGGCCAAACATTCTGATGGAGACACAGATGCCCTGGACTGGAGGGGAGGGAACAGGGCCTGCTATGAGGCATGTGTCCGGTGGGACTGCCCTGCCTTGTCGTGTGGAGAGAGGATTCTTGGCAAAGCATGAGTCTCAGAGTAGAGAGATTTCAGTTACTATCCAAGATGTCCTTGTTGAGTGACCTTGGCCTAGTTACTTATCTTTGGGAAGCCATGGTCTCCTCATCGCTAAAGTCCTATGCCATCACCATTCTAGGTTCTGGAGGGTAGTGCCTATTAAGTGCTCTTTCTTGTTGAACATACTTGAAGAAGGAACTCCCACAAACAGTGGTGTGTGATGGGGTAGAGAGAAGGTGTATGCATCAAGAAGATTGGGGTTGGGTTCACTGATGAGCACCTCCACGTGCATCAGCAGCAAGAGGTGGCCACGGCCCCGAGAGCTCTGACATTAGCTAATGAACTGACTAGGGGCCAATAGAGGGACACATCTCTTCTACTCACCAAGGGTCCTCTGGAGGAGGGGTGATGAGGTACCTATTTAGAGAAGAGAAAACAGGAGATTGATTTCCTGGCCTTCTGAAGTCTCTAACATGTCACCCACTCACCCTGTGTCATAGTGAAAGTTGGCAAAAGCATCACCTTTATATGCAGCCTTGGTCTGGGCACATGGCCTGGAGAGTGCAATATGGGTTCAATTTCAGCTCAGTGGCCCCTGGGCTGGACCCTCATTGCTATCTTGAAGTCCCCACCATCTATTGACACAATCTTACATTGATGCTGTAAATGTGTTTTGAGTTCCTATATGTTGTGTAGAGGTGTTGTCCTGCGCACTGAGGAGGACCCAGGAGCTGAGGAGGCTGGCTCAGGAGAAGAGACTCTATGCATTTCCAGTGCTTCAAGCGAATGATATGTATGGAGCATCAACCAAAGGCTGTCCAGAGTTATGGCTGACAGTTTTTCTTTATCTGAGTTGCATTGCATCTCCAGACCTCAGTTTTCCCACATGCAGGTGAAGATACCAGGTTATCCAAGGTGTAAGGGTTCTTTTAGCTCCTCAGATCCTGTAGGAGGTCCAAAGGGAAGAGGGGCAGATTCTGGTGTGGTCCAGGGGAGGGAGCTGGCCTAGAGAACCTTGGTACTCTTTTCAGCCACTCAGTACCAGCTTTCCCACGTTCTTCCTATCTCTTGCTCTGGACACTCTAGTCTTACTCACCCTGAACCCATCATGGCCTCTCCAGGAGCCATGCTTTTGCTGAGGCTGGGCCCTGGGCCTGGAATGCCATCCTCCTTCAAATTCTAGCAGAAACGGTCACCATGGATGCTGCAGGGGATTTAAAACTATAATGAAAGGAGGGGGCACATAGAATACATTATAAAAAAACTGTATAAAGGAGCCATTGCTGTACAAGAGATTCTGGGAGTGGAGATTCCAAGCTCAGAAGTCAGCTGTGGGTTCTAAGGATCTTCCTGCTGCCACTCAAGGGGCTGCTCCGAGAGTCTACCCTTGAGGGTATTTTAGCCCATGGCTTTTGTCTAGTTTGCTTTCTGTTGCTGTGATAAACACCATGACCAAAAGCAACTAGGGGAGGAAAAAGTTTACTTTATCTTACAGCTCACTAAGTGTAGCCAAGGCAGGAACTCATGGACAGCAGGAACCTGGAGGCAGGAACTGAAGCAGAGGCCATGGAGGAACACTGCTTACTGGCTTGCTCCTCACGGCTTGCTCAGCTTGTTTTCTTCTTCCTGCCAGGATCACCTTCCCAGGACTGGCACCTCCCACATCAATAATTAATCAAGAAAAATGTCCGACAGACTTGCCTACAAGCCAATCTGACGGAGGAATTTTCTCAAGTGAAGTTCCCTATTCCTACACGACTCTAGCTTGTGCCAAGTTGACAAAACCTAACCAGCACAGCTCTCCTGCGGACTGAACATGTTCCTACCCTTCCATTCACAATGATGAAAACTAACCTTCAAAATAATAGTATAGAGAGGTGGCAGGAGCCTTTGGGAGATAATTTGGTCCTAAGGGCTTATCCTCAGTAATGGGATTAATTCCTTTATTAAAGGAAGCTGGGTGTGGTGGCTCATGCATAACACTCAACTACTTTGGAGGCTGAGAAAAGAGGAAACAGGCTACACAGCGAAACTGTATAAAACCAAAAACAAAACCTAAACCAAACCCAAGAGGCAGGATGGAGCTTTGCTACCCTTCTTGCATGTGAGAACCAAACTAGAAGACACTCTTGTGGACACACAGAGGAACCATCACTGCACACTGAACCTGCTGGCACCTTGATGTTGGACTTTTCAGATTCTAGAACTATGAGGAATACCTTTCTGATCATTATGAATGACAGCCTCAGTCACTTCGTTATGGCAGCCCAAATTAAAGCAGGCTCTGGGTTGCCAACCTGTACCTGTCCTCTTCTTAACCTCACTGTTGTTGGGTTCCTCAGGTTCCGTTTTAGAGCCCCAGTTTCCCCCTCCGTAAAATGGGTGTGATGAGTCCTCCTGACCTTCAGCTCGGAGAAGTGTGGGACAGTGCATATGTAGAAGTTGCTAGACAGTGATGGCTGGCTTCCACTGTCTGTCATCATCCTGCTGAGAGACGTGCTGATACCTCCACTTCCTGCTGAGGGACAGGACATGCTGGCATCTCCAGATCCTCCAGAATCACAAAGCAGAAAGCGCCATCCTTTGCTCTGGAAGCATTCGCAGTGACTGTCCACTGAGAATTCCTGGAAACCTCCTAGCTAGCTCTGCTCTTTGCTTTCTTGGGGCCCTCCGCTTTGGCATCCATTGCTTTTGCCCCTCAGCTTCGCGCAGACACACCGACAGAGCCCTCATTTGCCCAAATAACATTCTCTCCACCCTCAGGGAACCCAGGCATGATCAGTCTGGGGTGGGATTTCAGAGGGATCCACCCCCATCTCTCCAAGGCCCCGAGTCCCAGGGAGAAAGCTGGCTCCTTGCCAGAGCTCTATTCTTGCTGCCTGTCTCTCTTCTTCGTGCAGATGGCTTTTATCCTTGCTTTCTTCCGAGACAGATGGTGTAGGGCCTATGAAATCGGGTGGACTCCTAGCTCTGCCGTTTTCTACCTGGGAGACCCAGAGCATGTGACTTGACTCTCTGGCCCTCACTTTACCCCATCTTCCCCATGGGGGACATATTCATAGTTCCTCTTGCAGGATTCCGTGAAGATCCAAAAGCATTGTGCACATGACTGCGTGCCACATAGCAAGCGCTTGAGTAATGGCAGTTGCCTCTTTGTGAAAGTGCTTCATGTAATGCCAGGCACATTGTGTGCACTCAGAATATAGTCATTGAGTTGATGCCTGACTTCGAACAAAAGTCTAGACACAGATGCCTTTGGCCATAGAGCTTTGTATAGACTACATAAGAACCCAGAGTCAACCCTCCTTTCCTGTCCCATAACAGCCTGGCCATTCTCTGCCTTCTTGCTGGAGTCCAACAGGAGTCACAGAATCACCCCTGTGTGTGTGTGTGTGTGTGTGTGTGTGTGTGTGTGTGTGCGTGCGTGCGTGCGTGCGTGCGTGTGTGTGTGTGTGTGTGTGTGTGTGTGTGTGAAAACAGCAGGCTTTGCAGAGGGCTAAGTCCTAGGAGCTTGTGACACCAGGAGAAAACTGTCCTTCGTCAGGCCCTTGCCACTCTCACATTCCCTTCCCTGTCTCCACTCCAGAATCTTATGTAGGACCAGTAAAATGACAATGCGAAGAGCTACAAAGTCCCTGCTACTCCCCTGTCCTCTGTTCTGGATGCCAGTGAAAGGTGAGGCCTGTGCTTCCTCTGGTGGACTTTGTGCTCAAGAGGAGACTAATCCCCTCAGACAGTGTTGCAAGCATGATGGGGAGAAGGAAAGGGTCCAGATAGCAGACTGTTTTAAGTTGACAAGACAGAGGGACAGACTGACCTGAGGTCACTCAGTAATATTTGGGTACCCAGGGGCTCCTGAAGCTCTCCCCTTTACCTTGTCCAGTTTCTGACCACACCTCTGTCGGGTCTTCTGGACTCCCACCCCTGTGCAGAGGAGTCTACTTTGATGACCTAACTCTAGCCAGCCAGCATCTTCTAGACCCCTGTGTAGTGGGGGAGGAGGCTGGGGTCCTCTCCATGGTGGGAATGTGTTGGAGGCCAGGAACTTGCACAGGCAAATGGTGTCTGTAAAAACATCAGCTGTTGACAGCTCCAGCTGTGGGCCCCAGTAGTGCCTCACAAGCCAGATGTTGGCTTCACCCACCTCTGCCCTGCAGGGACTGATTTGCAAAGCACCTCACAGCCCGTAGAAGGGCAGCATGAGGCCACAGGATGACAAGGGCCCCACAACAGGAACACCCAATGAATGCCATAGGAAGTCAATGGGCTCAGTCTTCTGTCTCCAAGATTTCTGGACAGCAGGGGTCACTCCTGGGCAGACAGTGTCCTGGGCAATGTGGGGCCACAGCCTCCCCAGGCAAATGTTCTGTATTTCCAGCCTAGGACAGATAAGTGAATATGGAAGAGGAGCTAGTGTTGTGCCTCCTGCCTCTCTCAAGATGGGGTGAGTGTCCGGGCCCTGTGAGTGTGTAAACTGTGTCTACACACCTAGAGCCCATGAAAGGCATGCCGTATAGTACATTCGGGCATTTGATAAGGGTAGTACCAGAGGCTTTCTTGCCAAGTGTCTAACCGCAGGCCTGAAGCCCTCTGACTGTCCTTGCTTCAAGATACAGTGTGCCCAGTCCATGCCCACTTCCAGCTCCTTACTCTGGCTGGAACCTGCTTCTTCCAAACTCCCTTAACTGAGTGATCCCAGCCCAAAGGTCTTGATGAACACTCCCACAGCCCCCCTGCCCCCCCAATGTATCCTCGCTGGCCGGCTGGGAACCGCAGACGGCACTGTGACAGGAGCGGAGATAAGGGGGCTCTCACATTTCCCCCGGCTGGGCTCCTGGGCCGCCAGCATTCACGCTGGCTGATTTCAACATGAAAGGGCCTCTTGAGAAGGAGAGCCCCTCCCTCTCCCCCTTTCCACTGCTAAGCCTCACTCTGCAGCTAACCACTGTCTGAGCCCCCTCCCTCCAGAGTAGCCACATGCTCGCCTGCCTGCCAAGCCTTCCCCCAGCTTCAGTCTCACCTTGCCCCCTCTGTCATCCAGGATGGATACCCCCTGCCTGGAGACTCAGGACTGTCCCTGCCAGCAGCGTACTGGGGGCGGTCAGGAGCAAGAGGGCAACACAGTGTCAGCCAGTGACATGGGACTGGAGGCTGGCCTGGAGACACAGGCCATCTGGCCAATTGTAGGCTAGCATGTTGAACAAATCTCTGCTGGAGGAATCTGCCAGTCCTAAAGGGACTCACAGTGTTCTTGGGTCTGAGTCCTCATAGTTAACTGCCCAGGTCTCCTACCAGGCTTTTCCTTAAGTGCTGGAGACAGGTGCCCTCCAGAACTCCACCAAAGCGCCTCCTGGCTCTGCCACTGGAGGCCTTCCACAGATCTGCCCTAAATCTTTTATGTGGCAACTTTTTCAACCTTTTATTTTTGAGCTAATTTTAGACTTACAGAAAAGGTGTAAAAAATAGAACAGCTCGCCGCCTCACACCCCTCACCTGGCTTCCCCTAATATTAATATCTTACATAACCGTAGTACAATACTCTAACTTTACCTTGCTTCAATACTACCACATGAACTGTGGCGTTCACTACCCTTCCCCCTGATTGTCACAAACTTTCGCTTTCTGCGGCAGGTCCCTACCCAAGATCCCACCCTTGCCTTTATACTGCTTCCCAATACTCTTCCAACTTGCAACCATTCTGCAGTCGTTCCTCTTCGTGATCTTGACTCTTCTGAAGAGCAGGAGGCTTGAGGGCTAGAATTGTGGCCTTCTTGGCTCACTGCATGGAGGGCTCCGATAGCAACATGTCTTATACCTGTTGGTTACCTTTATCATGTGGTCAGATTGGTGTCTAAAACCAGTGTCCACCACAAAGTTGCCTTGGGGATGGTGTTAGACTGTCCAGGCCCTGTTTCTCTTCAAATGTTCACCCACTAATTGTCATACCCGTCTAATGATTACCACACACTCCTGTGACTTCTTAGCCCCAACCTCCCATCTCTGTCTAGTCTAGGCTGACCTAGAACTCATGATCTTTCTGTCTCAGCCTCTTGAGCGCTGCTGGGGTTCAGACATGTGTCACGGCATAAATCCATTTCTTTGTTTATGTGCATCTTAACTGTGAGGGAATGTTTGTCTTCTCCATTTGTTTACTTATACAATCATTTATAACAGTATGGACCAACAGACCTCTACTAAGGTCTGGCTTATAATCCTCTATCACCTCTGAGCAGGGGAGCATCACCGCTCTATCCTGAACTTCCTTTGAAGGAGTACAGTGCATAAAATGGGGACAAGCAGTTCAGGGCAGAGCATCAAACACTGCCGCAGCCAGGGCATCGAGGTCAACATCCCCAACTGAGCATACTTCTCACTGCTCTGCACTCCACCTGTGCTGTTCCTTCCCAAATCCACCCCGACTTTAATCCCGAGAACACTGTGAGTCTTCAGATCCAAACCAAGGACCCAACCGTACTGTTTAAAACTGTCAAAGTCACAAAGAGCAAGGAGATCCTGGGAAACCCTCTCAACCGTAGGGAGCCTAAGGGGACACACCGGCTACACGTAATGCGGTGTCCTGAGAGTGGGACTGGAACAAGCAGGGCTGGGACAGGGATAAGTCACTCGGTAAGTCACTAAGAGTCGAGGGTGCAGCTGAGCGCAGGGCACTAGCCAAGTTCATGAAGGGCCCTGGGCTTCACCTCTAGAGACACAACATGAACAAACAAGCAGAAAACTAAAACATGGCCACTCTAAGAAAATCCAAAGAAAGCATGGCTTCGGTTAACAATATATCAAAAATGTATGAGCGCTGATTCATTAATTGGAGCAAATGTGCCACAGTAATGTGACTTGTTAGCAACAGGAAAAAGTAGGTGCAGGGTACAAGAAGACTTTCTGTATCTTTGCACCTTTTTTATAAATCTAAAACTGGGCTGAAATAAAAATAAATTCTTAACAACCCAGTACTATCATTATTTATTTTCTGCTCTAGTTGCTCCCGCCTTGGCTAGGAGGACCTCCTTCAGCTTGGTTCTGTGTCCCTTGCACAGGCTCCATCCTCTGTGACTGAGTCCTTATTCTCTGGCACCACAAGATACTCCAGGCTCATCTCAGCCTTTCATTGCCCAGCCCCAATCCAGCCATTTCTCCCAAAGCCTCGACTGCTTTAGTTAGGGAATGGCATGGGAAATGGACCAGAAACTGTGTGTGAGCCAGCCGTTGTTGCTGTGGTGTCAGATGCTATTTGCTCAAGTTCATTCTTCAAGAGAGGCACTTAGTTTACCGCCAATGTCTCATACATATACATACATACATACATACATACATACATACATACATACATACACACACACACACACACACACACACACACACATATATATATATATAACATCACAAAGGAGATGCATAATGATCTTCATAGCATTATGCATCTCCTTCGTGTTATAAAAATGACCCACTCCCTGTGCACAGCCATGGGCTACTGTTTCTCCAGGGCAACATACCAACGTATTTCAGAGCACCTCACCTGCTCATGGTAGCTGCCAATGTGCTCCCTAAGGTGGTTTCAATGACTCACTGTCCTTCAAGTTCACTAGTAGGCCATCAGGGTCTGTCCTTCCAGCTCTCATTGCTCTCTCCACTTCTGGATGACCTCCCACCCAGTTCCAGTAAAGCACTTGCCATTTTCTCCCATTCCTCCAGGTCTCTGCTTCTGCTGTTCTTCATATCTGAGGTATACTTCATCTCTTAGCAGAATAACGAACTACTCACACTGCAAGGCCCACCTTAAAGGGCATCTCCTGTATGAAGTCTTCAAGCAGGTAATTGGTGACTCCTACTGTGTTCCCAATTTGGCCTCTTGGGACATGGATTGGAATTTAGGGGTTCCTCTCCCACTTGCTTGTCTGTAAATGTACACAGACACAGACTAAGTTGGGCACAGAGGAAGTTCTGGCAGTGTATGTTAAATGAACGGGTGAGTTTCCCATTGGCTCCAGGTGGCCCTTTGCCATGGGGCTCTCTTTTGACTGTTAAAGAGTCTGTCTGGTCTGCATCTCTGAAGGAAGAATCATTTGTTGATGATTGAGGTAAGTGCCGACAAGGTGCTTTGGAACAGTCAAAGCCACTGGGCTCACATCCACTTCCCTGTCCCCGGCCCCATGGCCCAGGGTAAACGGCAATTGGAGCCTTCTCGCTAGCTCCCCACTTGTCCAAAGCCAAAGCTTGGGATCCATCTTTGTTGTTCTGTCTCTCATCTCCACAGCTATTCAACGACAGCACAAACAAAATGAATCACTGCTTCCCCTCTGCTGCTGCTGCTGCTGCCCTGGACTAGCCACCCATGATCTCTCACCAGTGTGAAGACTTCTCATTGGCCTTTCGACTCTCATTTCTGTTCCCTTCAACCCAGAAGGTACCAGAGATCAGAGCGGTCACTCTATGCGGCAACTACAATCTTGTTGTATTCCTGCTTGTGTGTTCTATGTCCCACGGGCTAAAGTTCCTGTGTCCTCAAGGCAGTGTTCCTGGCTCAGAAGCATGGCCCTGTGGCTTAACACTATGCCCCTATGGCCTCGGTGCTGAAATTGAGAAGGTCCAGCCTTCCTGCTTTCACTCAATGGGCATCATCAGTTTCTACACAGGACACGGAGTTCACCTTCCACTCTCAGAACACCCAGACCGCTAATTTTACTGTCATCTGGTCTAGTGTATGTGGTTTGTCCTGCCAAAGTTCATGTTGAAATCCAACTGCCAATGCAGTGTAGGCCTCTTCAGAGGGCTTCATGTCTTTATTGTGAAACTGGATTATTTTTCATGGGGGTAGAGATCAGGCTCTTATAAACTCTTCCCCCCATGTGTCCCCTCTGTCTTCTGTTCTAGCCTGCTCACCCTTCCACTTTTGTATCATACATGTAGCAGCATGTAGCCCCTGCCAGATACGGCTGCTCAATCTTGATGTTGTCCATCTTTATAATGATGAGATGACTAAACCTTATTTTTTTTATAATTAAAATCACATAGTTTAGGGTATTCAGTTATAGCAACAGAAAAATAAACAAAGACAGCTTTCTATGCTCCTGAATTCTGTAGTGAATATCACAGGGCCCAGAGTACAGCAGAGGGCTTCATCAGTATCCATAATTGGATGAATGAACATCGAACAGCTAGGTGTGACGGTGGATAGAGAAAGTGTGTGTGTGTGTGTGTGTGTGTGTGTGTGTGTGTGTGTGTG
>CABHPH010127218.1:13364-24073 GCA_902168325.1 Peromyscus nudipes
GTGTGTGTGTGTGTGTGTGTGTGTGTGTGTGTGTGTGTGTGTGCACAGCACGTAGAGGAAAGGGTACACGAATAGGCAGATGTATAGACGAGAGGATGGGCAGATGGACTGAGGGGTGGATGGATGGTCAGCTCAGCTGAATGGCTATAATAAGCCACAAAAGGATAGATTATGATCATTTATGGAATAACAACTAATAATACCGGAGGAGAGAGAGATTCAGAGGCTTGTTGAAAGTCTCACTTATCGCAACAATCTTGAACTTCCTATTTTACAGATGAGCACAGAACGGTTCAGAGGTCTGAAGTGACCAAGACACAGCTTTGGACCTAGGTATGCCGGATGCCAAAGCTCACGTTCTTTCCACAACTTCACACTAAAATGATGTGGGATGCTCTGCTGTGGCAAGCTACAAGTACAAGTTAAGTATATATTTTATGCCCAAGGGACCTGAAATTGATTAACATTTTTAATTTTTCATTCCTTCAATGTATATCCAGGGTGCCTCTGATGGTTAATCTTCATCGTCAACTTGACTGGATTTGCAATCACCTGGGAGGCACACCTTCCTGAGCAGGCTTGTGAGCATATTTCCATAGAGGTTTAACTGAGGATGGAAAACCCAGCCTTTAAGGCTTTGGCGCTTATCCCACGGGCTGAGGTCCCAGACTGAATAAAAGAAGGAAGCTAGTTAAGCACCAGCATTCGTTACTCTCTGCTTCCTGACTGTGGATGCAACGTGACCAGCTGCCTCACACTCCTGTTGCTGTGCCTGTCTGACCATGAACTCCAAACCATGAGCCAAAATAAACACTTCTTCCTTCCCTAAGCTACTTTGTTAGGGATTTTGTCCCAGCAATAAAAGAAAGAAATCAGTCTCTGTCTGTCTCTCTGTCTCTGTGTCTCTGTCTCTGTCTCTGTCTCTCTCTCTCTCTCTCTCTCTCTCTCTTTCCAGGTGGTGAGGGCTGGCTCCTCCATCTACAAACCTCATAACTCCTCAGCACCTTAGTTTCCCCATCTGTACAATAGCAACACAATTTCTCGAGTTTTCCACACACATCGCGCAGGCCTATAAATGATCTAGCACACTGCCACACACACTGCTGTGGAGTGTCATCTGTCTGGGATTCAATCGCTGTAATGCAGGGGTGGCCAATTCTGTGTGGTCTCCGCCTTTTTCCTCAGGGAACCGGGTGAAGGAGACAAAAGTCACAGAAATCAACATTGAGTCCATGGACTGTGTCATGAAGGGAAGAAAAACAAAACAAGACAGAAAACCCAGAATGGCAAATCTAATTTAGATGGGATGGTAGCACAGGACAGATTCTTTTTAAGGAGGCACATCCTAGCTGTGACCTAAAGAACAAGACACAGCCAACCACACAGACTTAAGACAGAACACCCCAGGAAGGGAGCACGGCAAATGCAAAGGTCCTGAGGTGGGTGTGTCCTAGGTGAGTCCCCAGGACAGTTTGGCAGCCTGGAACAAAGCAGGAGTGGGGAGATAGATGCGGGGGAATCACAGGCATGCTACAAGCCAGTTGATGTGGTCTCCTTTCTTTTAGTAGCACAGGAAGCCACTGGCGAGTTTGAAGGATGAATGTGCCATGACCTGATCCACATATTTCACAAGAGGGTAGATTTTGGGGAGCAGGGCAAGAACAAAGGTCTCCGTGAGGATCCTGTTGCTAAGGTTCTAGAACAAGGATGTGGATGAAGATGGTGCAGTGTGGAGTTCATACTGTTTGGGGTATTCCTTGACTCCCATCTTGCTTCTCTACCCCATATCCCATCTGCTAACAAATCTCACACCTCTGTCTTCAGAACTCACACTCACATCAACCTTTCTGGCCACCACCACACTGCCCTCCCTCCCACAGCCCATTTGTGATACCCGAGCGATCCAAACACGGAGGGTCCCTACATGGATTCCCATGCCTCTCTGCTCCACCAAATCTGGTGTCCCTGTCCCTTCTGCCCTCAGACCCCCTTTCTCTTTCCCCTTTGTGCCACCACCCAGTCACAACAACCTCTACAGTTCCTCCAATGTTGCCACCATGCAAGCAACCGGGCATTGTTACATGGACTGTTTTCTGCCCGGACTGTTCTCTCAATTAGCAGCGTGGTACAGTTCTGCCTGACCTTCGGAGCTAATTCAAGTGTCACCTTCTCAATGTGACCTTAAATTGAAAACCTCCCCTCGGCCTCCTTCTTCCTGCTTCAGTCATCTCCCTCAGAGCACTTATCAACAGCCATCATATCTTTTGTTTGATTTCTTTTGGCCTTGGTTCACTGCCGTGTAGACTCCACAGGAGAGGGTCCATTTGCTTCGTGATGTTTCTGAAGCACATTCAGCTGTGTTTGCATACAGTAGGTGCTCACCAGAGGTTTGTTGAAAGAATACACCATCGAGAAAATAAAGAAGAGAACGTCTGACCTGTCTTGGGAAGCTGGATGTGTCTTTGATAAAGCTGGCCGGTTTCAAGCAGACCCATTGCACTAGTCGCCATGGAAAGTGGGTGACAGGTTGATATTTGCTGAGGAAGATGTTAATAGAAATAATACACGAGGCCTCCCCACATCCTGTGCAAACTGACAGCTTGGCACACAGTTTCAGTGTCACACATATGTGTGTGTGAAGCTGCTTTAAGCTTGCCAGCTTTGCCAATATTGTTCTGGTATTTGTCACTGCCTGCCTCCCCCTCAATGCATGCATGTGTGCGCAGCCAACTCCTGGCTTTCCTCGTCCCACAACTATCTCCAATGGGCATCGGAGGTGGGTGGATGCTAGTTCAAGCCTTGCTAAATGGAGCAGCACTTCCCCACAGAGGTGGTGCTGTGCTGGTTCGGAACCCCAACACCATTCCCCTCAATGAGTGATTTGAGGAGCTTCCTGCGCTCTATCCTGGTCACTTTGAGGCCACTGAGGATTATAATCCCTTCCTCAGGGTTTGCTTGGAGGTGGCCCAAGCATGTGGAACTGAGCATGTCTCACAGACTAAGAAGCTCTGGATATAGAGGGCGGATTTTCTGTGCTTGGTCCTCAAATGGGGTTGGCTTACCATGTTGTTTTGGTGGAGAAAAAGTTGGCTGATCCACGCTTCCTCTGAGGGAGATGGGCACCAGGCTGACTCCGGGGCTCTGTTCGAGGCCTGAGGGGCATGGAGTTCCCCTGCATTTGTTGAGTGTTCCGTTGGGCCTTCTATGAGTGTACTTCCATAGGTTTAACTAAGGGGGGAAGACTGAGTCCGTGTCCTTAGCTCAGCCGGTCTTCACCATAGTTCTGTGAACTGAGTACTCTTCACTGAGAAAACTGAGGCTTAGCACAGTGGAATGCTTTGGGGTTTGTGCTCACCCCACAGCCCGCATTGTTACTCTGTCACGTGGAGTCAGCCATCCCAGAGGGCAGTTGGGGGTGTCAGAGAGAGGGGAGGAGAAGGCAGAGGGGTGTGGACAGGCAGACTCCTACCACAGGAGCAGTGTCCCAGTAGGAATTCAGACAATGCCGGAAACCCCAAAGTAATTTTCTAACCCTGGGAAAATGACCTATAGTTTAGCTGGCATGCTCAGTGTGGCAGCTGCGGGAGGGGAGTTGTCAAGGCCTCCCTCCTCCCTGCAACCCAAGACACCCCGAGTGTGCGACAGAACTGGAGGCACAGTAAAGCAGAAAAGCCCTTAGAGAGCTTCCTGACCCCAGCGGCCCCTTAAAACCTCCTTGTGAATTAATCAGAGCCTATTCCCCACCCCAAGCCTGGGGCTTGCCTCCAGAGGTCCTGCCTGATGCTATGGATTTGAAGCAACATCCACCTTCAGGAGTTTCCAGTGCTGATTCGGTGTATTCTACTTGTCACAAGCCTCCACAGCGCCACTTTACAGTTGGAGAGGTAGAGGCTGGTCAAAGGCACACAGACTAGCACCCACCGTTCCTCCCTCCAGAGTTCAGCTGCATAGGAGGCACCATTGCATGAAGCAAGAGAGGCTCTCCAGGGCTACAGAGCTGTAGAAAGAGCTTCGGTTGAGCGAGAGCTAAAAGCATCCATTACTGTGCTGGGAGTCTGCTACCCTAACATGCTTCCCTCACCCATAGCTTGTCCTGCGTCTGGAGTTGTGGGAAAAGCCTGTTGCAAGGAAGCCTTGGTCTTGGACCCCTCACCTGCCATGAAGACTTTTGGGACCTTTTTTTCTCTCAGGAGCATAGGGTTATTCATCAACAAAATGGAATGAGACTCAAATGTCCACCACATGGAGATACGTTCCAGCCCTGACGTACACTGCTCCTAGAGAAGCTTGGGCTGTGATTCTAACTCCACATTCAACATGTCTTCTCTGCAGCCTCCTACTTTGTAGCATGCACGTCATCGTATGTGACCTGGGCCTCCTTCCTGGATCTTCCTGGCTCTGAATCCCCCTTCCCCTAAATTACACTATGAGCAGATAGAGAGCAGGGGAATACAGTCAACATCCATGCTCATGAAGATCCAGACCAGGGTCCAGTGGAGGGGAGACTTTGGGGTAGAAGGCTCCTGTTGGGTGGAGGGAAACCTGCTTGTAGGCGTCACCTCTCTATTTGAGGCAGCCATCAGTGGTGGTATAACAGCAGCCAGCCATCTCCTGCTCCAACATCCCTCAGAGTTGCTTTCTCAGCCTCCAGTGCTGAGTGGATAGTGCGAGCTGTCAAGTCAGCAAGGCGGCCTGGGGCAGGAGCAGAGAAGGTGGGGGACTGCCTAGCTTGGAAGGGAAAGGGGGTGAAGCTAGCTTTAGAAGTATCGCCAAGTAGGTCTGTGAGTCCCAGGCCAGAGAGGATGCTTCTCTGTGCCATGTTAGGCATCAACAGTGGTAAAAATAATGGCCACCGTTTCTCCCAGGAGTCTGTGGTCTGTGACATGTCTGGGTGACAGTGTCAAATTCCACCAACAGCCCTGTAAGCAAGGGAGGTTCGTTCTTGATGCAACACGTATCACAGACGGATTGTTGAGGCCCAGGCATAAAAGGGACCTGCCCAAAGTCACACAGCCAGTGCCTCAAGGCCTGGGTTAGAAACTGGGCAGAGGATTCTAAGTGAGACTAGCACTGCCAGGTCCGTGGAGGGTGTCTGAGATCACAACACTTGAACACAGAAGCAGGAAGATGGCAGGCTTGGGACCTGCTTGGGCCACACAGTGAGACCCTGTTTTAACAGAAATGACCAACAAAGAGGAACAATAGCCTCTAAGCAGTGCTTCCCATGTGCCAGCCACTGTCTTGAGTGTTTCCTATGAGTCTACTTCTTTATTCTGACCAATACTGCTACGAGATGGGTGCTACAACAGGGTGCAAATGAGGGAACCGACGTTGTGCTCATTCAGAGAATCTGCTCCTAGACACTGGGCTGTAATGTGTGGCTCAGGCCTCAAAGCCCATGCTCATGCTCACCACAGTATAGAGCAGGTGTTGCAGAAAGACTGGACCCCAGCAGGGGAAAACCCAATCCTCACAGCCCCGGCAGCCATTCAGAGGCATGTGGCATTTGATAAACCTGTCACTTCGTCCTCTGAGCTTCTGCTTCCTCGTGAATAACTAGGTGAGTAGGCCTGGTAATCTGTAAGCGCCCCCATGTCTCTTGTTTGGGGCGAAGCCTCAGCGTACCTCTCCTCTGACTTCTACCAGCCTTTGCTCTAACATTTGTTAGTAAAGAGGAGCTTAGGCTTGGAGCGCGCTAGGGAGGAGAAAATCCAATCTGGTCATGTCCAGACCAGGGAGCTGTTTCCCATGACAGGGGGATGGGTATTAGGGCCCATGAACCTCCCAAACCATCTTCGTGTCTGTGTGTGGCTTTGCAAAACCACCCTCCAGTTGCTCCAAGCCCTAAGGCTCAGCTTCCTGATTCTTTTCTCCAGTTGCCCAGCAGCCAAGTTTTCCACTCCATGTTCAGCTTTGATTCTTTGATGCACCTGGAGCTTGGGGTCAGCAGCTGTCCTGACCACCCGAATCATCCCTTCTCCTGAGCTGCTAACAGTAGTAGCAGTCACTTAACACAAGAATATACTCATTGCTGTGAGGAAAACATTCTGGCCTCATCTCAAAGACCATACTTGCCGGCTGAAGAATGGCAAACACCACCCTGGAGACCAGTTTGGCTACATCTTTGACGTTTAGCTCTGGATAAATTCCTCAACCTCACTGAATTCCAGCTTCCTCATCTCTATAGTGGCAACAAAATAAAACCAACTAACCAAATAACCAACCAAATATACACTGTAATGCCAACGAACAGCTAGGAGGAGTCAGTTGTGATAGTGGATGTGCCAGATAGTGGATGTATCTCAGAGTGCAGTACCCGGTGCATAGTAGGAGATCCACTAAAAAGAACTTAGCTCCTTCCCCACTGCAGTGCTAAGGCTGGAACCCAGGGCTTTGTGCATGCTAAAAAAAGCATGAACCACACCACTGAGCAACACCACCCTGCAGAAAGTAGCTTTACTTCACACATCTGTGTGATCTTAGGCAAGTCAATGACTCTCAATTTCCGAGCTGAGAGGTAAGATGTAAAAACACTTTTCCAATGATATTTTATAAGGAAACAATGAGATAATGAATGTAAAATTCCTTGCATGGTGTCTGGCAGATGGCAGGAAATAAAAAAGTATGTTTTCCTGCTCCACCTAACTCTATACAGAGAGATGAAACTATTTACCCCAAACATATCTAAGTGCACAAAACTATGTGTTTATAACGTTGATATTACACAGATGTGTCCAGAGAGAGAAAAAGGAGCATTCCTCAACCATTTTTCTGAGGCTCAACAAATACCTAGACAAATCTTGATATCCAAACTAGACAAGAATATGATAATAAAGGAATATTTCAGACAAGTTTGTCTTGTATATATAGACATAAAACCCAAAGCCAAAATATTAGGAGACAGAATTGGAAAACATATTGAAGAATAACTCACCATGAGCAAGTGAGGTATATTCCAGAATCTCAAGGGTGGGAGATCAATGAAACAAAGGGGGTTCATTCTTTGGAAAGATCAATAAAATGGACAAAGAAAAAAAGAGAGAAGACACAAATTACCAACGTCAGGAATGTAGCAGGAGATACAGACCCCGTGGCTATCAAAAGAAAAATAAGGAAATATCATCTAGAGTTCTTTACACATAAAACTAACAACTCTGATAAAGGGGATCAGTTCCTTGGAAAGCACAGGCTACTACAACTCATCCAATGTGAAGCAAATAGCTAACAAAGAAACTGAATTTGAAATAAAAGCCTACTTCCAAAAGAATCTTGAGGCCTCGTTGGCTTCACTGGACAATGTTACTAAGAGTTTAAAGGACAGTTAGCACAAACTCCACATAATCTTTTCCAGAAAGTGGAAGGGGAGAGGAGACACATTTTATGAGGCCAACATGACACCAAAACTGAACGAAAACAATAGACAGGCAGAAAACCACAGAACAATGGGAATAGATGGAAAAATCACTAACAACTGGAAGTCAACAATGTAGCACAGGAATTACACATCACAATGAAAAGGAGTTGGTTCCAGGAATGCAAGGCTGGATGAATACTTAGAAACCAACCCATGTAATTCTCCATATTGGTGGGCTAAGAAAGAAAAAAGTCCCACAAATTCATCAATAGATACAGAAAAAGCATCCAACATTCTTCTTTAAAAGAATCCTAGAAATTCCAGTCAATGGAGTAGACAAAGCAAAGAATGGAAAAGAACAGACAAGGCACGCTGACTGGAAAGGAAGACGCAAATTGCTTCTTACATGCAGAAATATGATTGTGTATGCAGAAAATCTCAAGGAATCTGCAAAAGAGTTTCTTAGAACTAATAAGTTCAGCAAAGTCACAAGGTGCAAGATAAATATTAAAAGAATCATATTTCTATATACTAGGGACGAGTTTGTGAAGATCAAAATTAAAGTGCAATACCGCGTCTAATCTCCACAAACAAAAAAATATGAAAGATCAATATAATAAAACATGTAGAACTTTTATACTGAAAAGTCACAAAATACAGATAAAGAATGCAAAGAACTCAATAAGTGAAGAAGCAAACTCGGGTGCACATGAATTCCAAGAGTCAACATAATGCTGATGTCAGTCCTCTCAAACTGATACACGGGTTTAATCCTGTCATTATGAAAACTTCAACACAGATTTTAGAGATAAAGGCAAGATATTCTAAAATTTGTATGAAAAGGCAAAGAAATTAGACAAGACAATTTTGAAAAAGAACATAGTGGGAGGGATCCCTGCACCTGCTTTTAAGACTTATTACACAGGTACTGTCATTAAGACTGTGTGGTACTGCGGGGAGGGAGAGAGGGAGGGAGAATTGTGAACCCGAAACAAATCCTGCACGTGTGCCCCACCGCTTTCTGACAAAGGTACAGCCGCTTCTCGCTGGAGGAAAGAATTTCGAACAGATGAAACTGAAGCAGTTGGGCAGTCCCTGGCAAAACAGTTCAGTCTCGACTCAAACCTCACCTAAAATTAAACTGAAAATGAATCATCAATTTAATTATAAAAATAAAACTACAGAATAGAAGGAAGTGTGGGCAAAAGTCTTCGAAACCAAGGCACTGGTAAAGAATTCTTAGCCATGACACCAAAAACATTACCCATGAAAGCAAAGACAATGGATAAATTAGGCTTCATCAAATTAAACACTCACACTCTGCAAAGAAAGTGGATGAAAAGACAAGCTACAGATTGGAAAAGTATTTACAAACCAGGGATCTGACTAGGACTCATATCTAGAATATATAAAGAGCTCAAGACTCAACAGTAAAACAAGACAAGAGAAGAGAAAACAAAACAAACAGCCCAATTAGAAAATGGGCAAAAGACACGAAGAGACATTTCACCAAAGAGGATATACAGATGGCAAATAAGCACATGAAAAGTTAGTCAACATCATTAATGCAAATTAATGCAAATTAAAACCACAATGAGATATCACTGCATAACTAGCCAATGACGACAATTTAAAAATTAGTGACAATACTAAGTGCAGAGAAACTGATGCTTTCATGCACTGTTGCTGGAGACAGAAATTGTCACTCTGTGAAAAGTTGGACTGTTTCTTATAAAATGAAACATGTGACCACCACATGACCCAGCAACTGCATTCTTAGATACTTATCCCAAGGAATTTAGTACTCATTTTCACACAAAAATTTGTTCATGAATGTTTTCAGCAGCTTTCTTTATTATAGCCTCAAACTGGAAACAGCTCAAATGTGATGGATTGAACACACTGTGGTACACCCATACCAAAGAAAACTACTTGGCCCCAAAAAGGAGCAACTACTACATGCAATAGCTTTAATTGGGGCCCAGAGAATTTTGCTGAATGAAGAAGCCAGTCCCACATGTGCTGTATGATGGTCTGTATGTCAAATTACTCTGATTGGTCAATAAATAAAACACTGATTGGCCAGTGGCTAGGCAGGAAGTATAGGCGGGACTAACAGACAGGAGAAAAGAACAGGAAGGTGGAAGGAGACACAGCCAGCCGCTGCCAGGACAAGCAGCATGTAAAGATGCCAGTAAGCCACGAGCCACGTGGCAAGGTATAGATTTATAGAAATGGATTAATTTAAGATATAAGAACAGTTAGCAAGAAGCCTGCCACGGCCATACAGTTTGTAAGCAATATAAGTCTCTGTGTTTACTTGGTTGGGTCTGAGCAGCTGTGGGACTGGTGGGTGACAGAGATTTGTCCTGACTGTAGGCCAGGCAGGAAAACTCTAGCTACACACATGGTTGAATACAATGTGTTAGGGTTATGCAGCATTCTCGAAGTGAAGAAGTTATGGAAATGGGGAGCAGATTAGTGGTTGCCAGGGCTTAAGGAGAGGGTAGGAGGAGGAAGGGAGAGGGCAACTGGAGGGCCTTTTGTGGTGTTGAACTGTTGGTAACTTGATTGTGTCAATGTCAGTATCTTTGCTATGACACACACAGTATTCTATTTTTGCAGAACGTTATCATTGAGAGAAACTGGGCAAAAGGCACAGAGAATCTCTCTGTGTAACTTCTTACACTTAACTGCATATGATCCTTCAGTTACCACAGAATAAAACATATGGTTTAACATATTAGCAAATACATCCCATCAATATATGAAAAAGGAGAATTTATTCATCATGACTGTGATGATTTGAATAAGAACGGCCCCCACAGACTCTTGTGTTTGAATGCTTGGTTACCAGGGAGTGGCACTATTAGGAGGTGTGGCCTTTTTGGAGGAAGTGTGTCACTGGGGGTGGGGCTTTGAGGTTTCAAATGTTCAAGCCAGGCCCAGTGTCTCTCTCTCTCTTCCTGATGCCTGAGGATCAAGAGGCAGAACACCTGGTTCCTTCTCCAGCGCCATGTCTGCCTGAATGCTGCCACGTTTCCATCCATGACAGTAATGGACAAAACCTCTGAACCTGTAGCCAGCTCCAGCTGAATGTTTTTCTTTATGAGAGTTGCTGAGGTCATGGTGTCTCTTCACAGCAATTGAAACCCTAACTAAGACAATTGCCAAGAGAGTTTTAATCCAGGAATTCGGGGTAGTTAACCAATAAAAACCATCTTGTAGACTGGGGATGTAGCTCAGTGGTAGAATGTTGTCTACCATGCACAAGGCCCAGAGTTCCATCCTCAACACTGCAAACAACCGACAATATCTACACCCTCACACACACACATGCATACACACACACACA